>PGCI01000359.1:0-89313 GCA_002873125.1 Puccinia coronata f. sp. avenae | reverse complement strand
TCACTTAATTTGAAGACTTTGATCATGATTCAAGCTGTCACCGCGCTGAATTTTTTTACCTAATATCTTTCAGAAAGTAACGATATACGGCTCAGTAGCAAAAGAACAGCACCGCCAAGTCATTGGCATTCCCCTTTGTCAGGATTTTCGGCATATCGGGGTGATCACACTATCCAAGGGACAGAAGGCCCCCCTCAGACAGGACGACTAACACTCAGCCTTTTCACGCGTCCTGGTTTGTTAGCTCATGATTGATAAAGTCGAAGCTCAAATCACTGTGCTCACAATGATCTTCTACATGGTATACCTTTTAGATGGCGCAGCCGCGGGGGATAGGGAAAAAATGATATCGCGAGTTCCTCTAGTTCACGATGTCAGAGATGTCGATTTTCACCAGCCAATTTCAAAGAAATCTCGACTGCTGAACTTAGGACCACCGCTATTGCCGGACGAGGAAATGGCGGAATCAACGGAATCTGCGCATACCGAAGATTCCTTGGATTATTCTAGTGATGGTAGTAGCCCATCGTCATCAACCTGTGATCAGAAATTTCTGACCCAAATGTTTTGTTGAATTATGTAGGATCAAATCACCCCAGTTACATTACCACGCCTTCACGCCTCATACAACATTCTGGCCAAGACAATCTACAACAAGGTGTTGATCCCTTTCGCCTTGGCACAGATGTGAGGTCTTCAGCCTCGTATGAGGCCGCAAGGCTTCACGAAAATATGGCGCGCCGAACCAGCTACAGACTACCGACGGGAATCATATCGAATCTTTTTCTACAACTGTCCACGCACCGGAAGGAACGTCAAGCCGCTCTACAGAGATAAGGTCCACTCTTCCACATACTCCACTCATCAGTGGATTAAATGAAAATCCATTACCTCTCGTGGGAAAGACCAAGACTTTGGCGATTTTCAACCCTAAGGTCTGGGCGTCAATGTCGCTTCTTTGGGCGCGCTTTGATGAAAAGGCAGCTTCCGAGGTAGAAACACATTTGGGGTTATCAAATTCAGAATTCATAGCTTCGTATAATCTTCCCCATATTCATTCTTCAACTCAAACGTCAAGTTCCGTAGAAACTATTGTCAAGGCTTCCCTAGACTCAAAGGAACTACTGCAATTCATTTCTTTACTCTGGGCTATTAACAGGAGAACTATACATATTCTCTTGAAGGTACAAGAAGGACCAATTTACGTTGAACAACAGAGACATTTCATTGGGTGGTTTATCAATTTCATGTCAATGTCCAAGGACCCTAGCAATTGTTCTAAAATTCGGGGCGAGTTCCTCTATCAAAAAATCGTGTCACATGGAATTCTGAAGAACAGCCTGGGTTCTATCGAGTACTTTTCAGGAAGAATTCAGAATCAGGCATTCCAGTGACACCCAAGCAGATGCTGATCAACGAAGCTGCCGTTCATGTTTTAGTTTCGTACTACAAAGCCACAAAATGCGCCGACTGGGAGCGTTCCTTGACAAATGAATTGAACTTCGTCATCGTAGTGGCAGACCTCACCAAAAAGAGTTGGGGAAGAGGAAGGGCGAGGAAATTAACTAACGGCCGCCAGTACCACAGAAAAATCCAAAAGGACTTTACCTCTGCAGAAGACCCAATGTTGACACGCGGGAAAGGTCCTATGACACCTGAACAACAGCAACTCAGTGATAGACACGCTGAGGCGATGAGTTTTTTAGATAAACATGTCGAATTTATCGCACCCATCAAAGGTGGGTTCACTAATCAGCCAAGGATTCTCGAGCCATTTATATTGGGAGATGAATTTCCGAATCCGAACAAATGGGCATGGTTATCCGGAATGAGGCCAGTAAAAAGCCTTGAATTAAGGCTACAACCACGTTCGACATCCAGTATAATCCTCAAAGAATACATCAAGGAAGCGGAGAAAAAAATGAATAAAGAAGCCAAGTTAACAGCTGAAGAGTTGGAACGATTACTTGACAAACGTCTTTGGCTTATCATTGGTTCACTTTACGAGGCTTTGGATGGAGATATTGAAAACGGTCAAATTCATCAGGAACAGGAATCGATCCGAGCCTTTCTAGACTACTTTCTTGTTGAAGGGAAGAGCGAGAGATTAAATTTTCAGGAGCTTCAAACGGACAAGGTTGATGAATTAATGGCTGCATTGATCTTTTTGGATGACAATCCAGTTGTTTACAAGATGAAAACCGGCTTTAAGGCGAAAAAGTACTCTACACCAGTAACACAGCGGGATCTCATTGTAACGGAGCTCGCGGTGAACATCCTTGGCAACTATTTCAAGACCCAAAACTATGAAAAGTGGTTCGGAGCTTTTGCAGAAGACAAAAATTTCCTACGATATTTGATCAAGCAGAGATATAAACATTTTTCTGCTGGAAAAATGTTAATGTACCGGGATAGGACTTTCAAAATCGTCAAATCACTGAACTTGCTTCCATGGTCCGCAAAATCTCAAATTTCCAATGGAAATCTTCCACAGGGAATCCAAACGCTGTTCCGATCTTGTCCCAAGTTGATTCCGCGACTGGATACGTGGATAATACCCAAACCAGAAAAAGAGGCATAAATTTCAAAAACTGATTCCATGGCGTTGAAACAATGATGTGAACGCATATATATCGACAAGGGAAGAGTCCGCGATCAATTCAACATCGCACTTCCATTTATGTTCTGGTTCCTCACTCTCAAGAATTCATGTAGCTCTCTCCGTCAAACACCAAGTCCTTGATTTACTGTCTTTCAAGCGCTCCATGTGATCTCAGATCCAAATTATATCCTCATTGTAAACCAAAGAAGCTCAGGTGGATTAAGGAGCTCAAAAGTAACTCAAGTGGAGGTACTGATTGCTTTCTCCTCCATTTTGACCGTTGTTTTTTCTTTTCTCAATTTTACCCCTTTCATTTTGATTGCTTGTTTTCTTTCTTTCAACCCCAGACTTTTATTTTCATTGAATTCTCTATCTCCTACCTTTCATCTATCTACCCATGATTCTATTTTTCTTTTTCTCTCAAGAAGGTATTTTGGGCATTTCATTCTTGATTGGATTTTCTTCTTATTCTTTCTCTGTTATTCTGCTTGCAACTTATGTTGTACAGTTTGATCATCTTTCCCACATAAAAACAACACCTGAGGCTTTTTTTCATTCAAATCTTGTTTCTATCACTTGTTTCTCCTCATCTCAAGCTATGATTGATGTCTGAATCAACTGCATAGACTCCAAACCTCAAACAAAATTCTTATAAAAAATTTGGAATGTGTCCGAGGTTAGTTGCAAGCACAATATATTGATAATTGATTTTTTTGTACGTATGGATGTGATTTTTTGGAAAGGCCAACTGAAGCTGCGTGGCCATTGGGGGGACAGCCATTAAGAAGTGGAGAGACAGCCACTAAGAAGAAAAAAGCCATCATTTCCATCTTGTGAAGGGACTGGGTTCTCCCATACTGATTACCATCCTTCCACCAAAAAACACCGCCATAGCATATCCTCTCGCCTCAAAGTCCAGTATTTTATCCACAGTCCAGGGTACCGATGCCATGATTAAATGGCTTTCCATACGGTCCTGTCGTGTGGCTTGTTTGGACTGACAACAATTGTTCATATGAAGTGCCAGCTTAGCCTCACCAAACAATCACGCGGGAGATGAGTCTGGAATGGAAGCACTGATGAGACAGTAGTAGCTTATAGGGCGAAGTGAGACATGTAAGTAGTGGATCTGAAGAAAATGAAGTCCATATTTCAGATCGATGGATCTACGCTAAACCGATTCGGATTTCGACGAGGTATAGCTTGGTGAAGCAAAGTGAAGGGATTCTCAAAGATGAGCGATGAGCTCTTGGGAGCCTGTCCAGGACGCCTTTGGCTCGAGCGAAACAAACGTCGTTTGGCCAGGCTCGATGCATACGAACCGCTTCCACCCTCGCTCTCCATGTCGGCCATGGCGTTGCTCTTGGCCTCGTGAGGATTCCAGACGGTCAACTGGTGCGCAAAAAAACAGGCGCAGATAAGTGGATTTTCAAGGTCTCAGATGAAGAGAGAGAGAGAGAGAGAGAGAGAAAGTCAAAGAGATGTGTTTAAAAAGTCGGCCTGTTGAGAGAACTCACGTCGGGCAGCCCGCTGGTCTTGATCGAGATCCTCTTCCCGTGGCCCAGATCGACGTTGATCTCTGCGGGCACGTTTGTGTACACGCGGTCGACCTCGCCTGCCAGGAAGTCCACGGCAGAACGCTCTTCCGTACCCACGGCGCCTCCGGCGACTTTATCGGCGAACGAGAGCCCCTTCAGGGCCCCCAAAGTGACGTCTTGAGGTAGACCTTGAGCGGGGAGTCGGAGATAGGTATGCAGGAGGGCTTGGATCTCTAGGCTTGTGTCCGACGGGTTCGTCACCTCGAGACTAGTCAGCAGACTTCGTTCGCAGATTTTGACCTTGTAGACACACTCGAAGGCTGGCTTAAACACTTTTTGAACCTCGGGATTATTGGAACTTAACCCTGTTCAACACATTGACAATGACAGGTCGAGGTCAGATTAATATGTAGAGCTGCGGATGGTCCAATTAGTTACATGCCGTCGATCGAGACAAGAAACTCAACTGAATCGCGCTTCGATCCACTCGTTCCCCTGCTCGACTCCATCGAATGACCAGATGGTGTTTCGCGCAAAGCCGTGCTGCTTCAAACTCGAGTACGGCTCTCGTGGAGGGGGCGGGCCGAAGACTACACGAGATCAGAGATTTCATTAGAACCTGTAAATCTTTCTTAATCCTGCAGTTTCTGCAATCTCAACTCGTACCTGGGAAGCAAATGGGAATTCCTCCTCTGGGGTTTTGTCCAAATCAAATACAGATAACGTACGTCATACCCGAATCAGATAAGTTTGTTCGATTAATGAAACCTCATAAATTAAGCTGATATGAATACCTAATCGCAGCAGGCCCAGAGATCGAGGAAGCTGAAGACAAGAAGAGTTGCTCCTGGCCGGCTACCTTCCACGAATCTTGAAAGGGTAGTACAAAAAAATGAGGAAACGGGGCAACATACGTTCTCGAAGGTCGTTCAATCAGACACTTACAGATGTGGGCCCCATGGAATGCTATCTCCGCCTGGGCAGCCGCGGTCTTGATGGTGATGGAGGAATCGGTCTTGAGCAGACTCATGGTACACTGATGATATATGGTCAGGAGAGAATGTTCCCTTCGGCCGAGCCATGGATGTGCATCAATCTACTCCCACTCCATCCCGGGCGTGTCTCTCCTCGGAGCTGCAATCCAACCTTGTTCATGGCGCTCCGCCGGTAAAGCATCATCCCGACCGTCTGACTCTGACGTGCCTATTTATGTAGTACCTTGAAATAATACAACGCGCAACAATCATCAGATCTTTGGAGGGGAATCTGGAAGCAATCCTATGTACACCACACGTGATGGACGAAATTAAAATGAATGCCACTTGGAAAGTGGCTTGATACATTTCTGTTGTAAGCTTAACAGGTTCATGTTTATGTAACATGCGGCTACACACACGCACCATCTGCCTTCTGGCGTACCTTGTACACCAGAATTAAAGGCAGCAACTCACACTCCCAGCTGAAAACTGAGTTCAGCTCGCGTGTAGCAGCTTTCTTCTCCCCGATACATTATTCAACACAGCAAGGCATTACCAAGTTACGAATACTTGAGGGGACAAAATAGTTCCATGCCACAAAAGTCAAAGGGAGGATAAAAGGTTCTAATCGGCGTTTGAACGAAAATCAAAGCATGGTCTCGCCTTGGATAGTGCTCGTTGGTGCCTTGGCTTGTTTCTCCCCCGCCGGTACGTTCGAAGCACAAACGTTCCGATGGAGGTTGCTCGTTACCATTTTCTTTTCCCCATTTTATATCCTACAGTCCTGACGCATGATGTGATTCCCGCTGCCCATGTTTCGCGCACTTATAAATAACTGTGTAGTTCGTGCGCTCAGCCTCCACGTTGCGACTCATCTGCCACCTGAATCCGTCTCTGGCCGCTTCTCTAGGATGCGAGGATACAGACCCGACCCAACCTACAATTCTGAGGATAACCGATCGAGGAAAACGTGGTCCGGGGGTCCATCAACGGAGGCCCCCAACGGCGAAAATTTCCTCGAATAATCCAGAACTCTGCTTTCGCTCCTTCATACCTATTTTATTCAGAAATCGTGGCTCCCTTAGTCCTTTCATTCCTCCCTCTCATCAAAAATTATGATTAATAGACACTCCCCTGCCTTTATTCCACCTGTTTTCCTTTTTTTTTGGGACGAAGTTGAACTTGGAGAAACAACTCCCAACTTTTCGGAACACACCTCCTAAAACTGGTGGACGGTGTCACTGCGGGACAAAAATGCTGCGGCAGAGTTCCGGGAGTTTTTTCACTGTGCAGTGACCAGTCTGGGAATTGGGAGAATTTAGAAAAAAATCATCAAAAATTTATAAAATCTTGGAATGAGTGGCCCCAATTCACCACCAGCATTTTGAGCTGGGTCAACATTATCCTGGTTAAACTGGGATTTACTCAACCCAGTTAAGCTTGGTTGAATCCCAACCAATGAAATATAAATCTAACTTCAAGGTACCTTGGATTTGCATTTTATTGAGATGCCACCAAGTTCAACTTGGTTTGTTACATTCTAGTTTAAATAGCATACCTTCAACTTAGCCAATTATGCTGGCATTGTGCATTCAAGTGCCTCCAATCTGTATCATAGTCAGGACTATAGGACGGCCAGGACCCTGGCAAGCCCAACTCAACACACTTTATATGTAATATGTAGCAAAAACATTTTTTTTTCATACAATTTACTACAGGTTTGCATCTTTTTCTAAAAAGCAATACTTTTAATTTTTATGTCCCCAAAGATCTTTCTGTATTATGTTGGCCACGACCCCCATTTGAGAAAAAAATGTATCCAAAAAACCCCATCTGTGCCTATTTTTGCTACATATTACATAAGTGTGTTTAGTTGGGCTTGCCAGGGTCCTGGACGGCCTATATCTGGGATTTTAGTGATTGCCTTTTGCTGATGTGGTCAAATTTTCAGAAAAATTAAATCAGCTGGGCTGTTTCGGCCATCCTCTCGGGACATGCTGGTCCCCTCAAACTTTCCATCAATGTGTAGGGCTGCCACATCATGTTGTGCTTGTGCCTGCTCTTTGTACAACAAATCCCTTTGAGCTATTACTTAATCTGGAGTGTTAAATTTCAAAATTGAACGCTCACACCAACCTATACGAAGCTCAATAATCATATCCTTACAACGAGAATCCACGGCTGCACATGATGGACCAATGCCGCCTGGAACACGGCTAGGTGTGTAGCATTCAAAAATAATAAGCTTGACATGTGGCTACACACCAGGCTACACTGCTACAGCCCTGCCTCTGCCCTTGGGCATATGTGGTACAACTTACAAGTGTTCCCTTTCCATGCTGCACACTCGTGTCAAACTCACCAAAAACTCAAGGCAGCAATCAGCTCGCAAGTCTTGATCAGCAGCCTCCTCACTCCAATATCTTTACACTACACCAAGGACATCCATCACCAATCTCAAAGCACTACACCAAGGACATTCATCACCAATCTCAAAGTACCCATAAAGGCTCTGATCATAGGCTTTTGAAAGGAAATCAACGGTCATGTTCTCGCCTTGGATTGTGGTCGCCTGTGTCTTGGCTTGTTTCACTGTTGGTACTTCATAACTACAAGCACAAACCTTCCGGAGAAGGCTGCTTGTAACCTCTTTCTTTCCGCACGTCCTCTCATCCCCAAATAGTAGCTTCGAAAGGAAAGAGAGAGAGAGAGAGGGGCAACCGGACTAACGGATGAATTAATCTTCTCTGCCTATTTTTTGCCCTCTATGTAATGTATGAAAATATGTAGTTCGCGCGCTTCACATTAAGATTGGTCTACCTCGTGGGTCCGTCGGTGGCCGCACTGATTGGATGCTTGGTAGCGTACCCCACCGTACCTTCTATACTAAGCAGGGCAAGGAAAGCAAGGCGTGGTCCGGAGATCCATCGATGTAAGCTCCCAACAACGAAATCTTCATATAACTCAAGAACCCCGGTGGCGGTTTCACTCCATTTCCGTATTTTATTCAAATCCTTTGGTCCTTTGGCTCTTTCGATTCTACCTCTCATCAAGTATGAGACTGTACCCCGCGAGAGATGAACATGCCTACAACCTGCGCATCTTTTCTTGGTTCTGCAATCTCATGTCTACTCGCGTACCTGGGAAGCAAACAGGAATTCCTGTGTGTTTTTTGTCAATATCCAATACGGATAGTATCAGCATACATGATAACTGAATCAAACAAACGAAACCATATACACGAAGCTGGTAAACTGGTTAAATTGATTGCCTCATGGCATCCGGTTAAGAGTTCGGGGAAGCTGAAGAAAAGAAAAGTTTCTATCCATCTATGTACTTTCCATGAATCTTCATGAAAGGGAAGTTCATGTGTCACATGATATGAGGAGATGGGGTCACATCTTCCGGGACACTCTAAAAGCTCAATCACTTAGACCCAGTGAGTGCACATGAGTGCTGGGATAATTGATTTTGAGGAGGGTCATGATGATGATATGGTAATCGAGATTAAGGCAGTTTTGCCTCGGACGGGCGAGCGATGCCGCCACGCCATGCTGTCCGGGTCTAACTGAACAAAGTTCCTCTGTGTCTCGGAGAGGGGACTTGTCCCGCAGCGTTCGGCCGCGGACGGAGGGGGGGACTTTGTGCCTGCATTGCAAGTCCTTCTCCGTCGGAGCGGAATTCAAAGCCCGTGGTGTAGTGCCTCTTTTTAATTCTAATGTAGTGCATGGATGATAGAATTAGGGACTTGGAAAAACGACTTCCAGGAATTTGCCAACGACTCCCCAAAAAAGATGCGACGTCGCGCTGCGGTCAGCATCACAGACTTTAAACGTCCATGGGAGTTGTCGGGCTAAAAAAATATTTTTTGGGAGCTGTTGAGACAGCTAAAATTAATAAAATCATGGTCAAAGATGGGAGTCGCCGTACCAAAAAATCAAAATGGTTGGGAGTCGCCAGCCCAATTGAGACAAAATGAACAAAATGGTAAGAAATGCCACCAAGATGCATTTCTCTCAGTAAAAACAAAACAATCAAGTCATGAATGGAAGAAACAAATGTAATAAAATATCAAAATTTGAAGGAATAGCTTTAGAGATGTAACATTTTTAGCTGTGAAATCTTCAGTCAAAGAAAAGCAAGAAGAATATTTTTCTTGCCATCCATCAGCCTCTAATTCATGATGATTAATCCAATCTCCGGATATTGGAGGGGCAGGAAAGAGATTGGGATCATGGAGTTCAAGAGCAATGAAATGAGCATATTCAGAGAGAAAAGTAATGAAAATGGGAGGATTATTGTGGGGGGAGTGGTGCAGGGAAAGAAGGTAGAGTTGAGGTGAGAAGAAAAAAGAAAAACTTCCCTTTATGACTTGATTTTTTTTGTTTTTACTGAGAGAAATGCATCTTGGTGGCATTTCTTACCATTTTGCTCATTTTGTCTCAATTGGGCTGGCAACTCCCAACCATTTTTAATTTTTTGGTACGGCGACTCCCATTTTTGACCATTAATTTATTAAATTTTTGCTGTCTCAACGACTCCCAAAAAAATAATTTTTTTAGCCCGACGACTCCCATGGACGTCCAAAGTCTGTAATGATGACCGCAGCGCCACGTCGCATCTTATTTTGGGAGTCGTTGGCAAATTCCTGGGAGTCGTTTTTGCAAGTCCCTAGAATTATCATGGGGCGTTGATGACGCGTCCATCAATGATAACACCAAACTCTAGATATTATACAACGCTCACCTTGACAACGCTTAACAATCGGGTCCTCGGAACTTAACATACATATTTACATATGTCACGGTTGGCCGCTGGATGCTGCACGTGCTGGCCGACAAATGCCGCCCGGAAAGTGGCTTGATGTGTGCATTCAGCTTTCCTACTGCCCCGATTCGGCCTGTTGGCGTTTGTTGTACAGTGTTCCATTTCCATGCTGCACACCGTGTCAACCTCCACACAAAAAGGCAGCAACCCGCTCGCAAGTCTTTATCAGTAGCTAGCTTCTTCTCCCCACCATCTTTTACGACAAGAACATCAACCACCACCTTACACATATTTACGCTAGGGTGTCATAACGAAGCAAAGTACAATTTGCAAATAAAGGTTCCAATCGGCTCTTGAAATCAAATCAGCAAGCATGGTCTACGCTTGGATAGTACTTGTTTGTGTTTTGGCATGTTTCTCTCCCGGTACGTTATAAGCTGGAAGCATAAACTTGGCTGAGGTTGCGCTTTACGAATTATCCTTCCTCGAATTATCCTATCCATAAGTAGTAGTTGCGAGAGAGCGGGAAACAGAAACCAGCGCATGATGATCTGATGCTCTCTGCCTTACTTTTCACCCTTTAGTTCGCGCGCTTCCCGTTGCTGCTGCGTCCGACCCTAACAGCAGCCCGTACTCTAGGACGCCTAGGACCGGACCCCGCCCTCTCCCCAAGGGAGCAAACCCATGGGTGGCGGGTCTCCAAGGAAAATACTACGTGTGTGTCATCAACACCCCTCGTTTCTCTCTTTTTACCTATTTTGTTACAAACGCCTCGGATTCCTTGGTTCTTTCAATTCATCTGTTGACAAACTCCTCTGCCTTCCACCGTTTTTATTGTTGAACGTTGTGGCTGATCTACCTCCTGCGTCCGTCGCTGATCGCCTCTCTAGAGTGGGTAGTAAACAAGGTTCTAAGAAAGGGAAGCCAATGAGCACGTGGTCCATGGGTCAATCGACGGACAGCCCATACGGCGAAATATCTTTTTAATCAAAAGCCCCGGTTTGGCTCCGTTTACCAATTTTATTTATTCAAAAAACCTTGGATGCCTTGTTTCTTTTGATCCTCCCTCCCTTTCACATACTAATAAACCCCTCCTCTGCCTTTGACCTCTTTATTCATATATATTTATATGTAGTGTTGTACCTTTCTTATCGGCCCTTGCTTGGTTCACCAAAGCTCTTTCTATTTATTGAATATACAGTTGCCGATGGCAAAAATCTTCCCTTCTTTTTTATTGGGTGTCCCAGATGTCATGAGGCACCGGATTGATAGTGCCATAACTGTCCAACCGAAACAGAATATACTGTAAATCATGATTCCAAGAAATTTATCTAGATACCTCGAATCTACGCAGTTTTATAACGCGGAGATGCTTTCCACTCGAACCTGAAACTGCGCAGATGTTGATCCCCACCTGGAAGTGAGATTAAAAATCTCTATGGTCGCCAAGGGACCCTGAGCATCCTTGCACGTATGGAACCAGCCCGAGTTGAGTCATTTTTGAGAATCCACCCCCACCGCCCAAATGACTACAATATATGGATTGAGGATTGGTTGACTGATGCAGTGATGAAGTAAATAATATGTATTTAGGTAATTTATGTAGTGTGCAATGAGGTGCAATGCCAAGAACAAATTCCACTGACCAAGACGCGCACCCCCGGGTGGTGCCCCGGGGGCCACGGAGAGCAGTCCGTCGGGGAAGAATAAAGGGAAGCATCCGAACTTATAGGGCGACAACGACAAGATGGTGCCAGCAACACTCACGAGGACACTCCTAACCCACGTCCGCGCACATCCGGCGTCGAGAACGCCAAGCCGGACATGGGCCGCCTCCGCTGCGGCCTTCTTCCCGCCCAGCCGGACCTTGGCTAGACCCGATCACAAAACTCTGGCGGTGGAGGACGTGGACCAGTTCCGCAGGATCCTCGAATCTCGGCCGGGCGCCGTGATCAGCTCGCTGGAAGGTTGCTATCTGCGCCCATACTAGATCCTCCCTCTTATCAAGCAAGCTGGTCATAGACTGACTTGATACCCTACTCCTCGTGGTGTGCAGATGATCGCCAACGTACCGACCCGTCTGATCTGGAAGCGTTTAACGTCGATTGGATGGGCAAATATCGTGGCCATTCTAAAGTAGTCCTCAAGCCGAAAACCACCCAAGAAATTAGTCAGATAGTCTCGTATTGTGTCAAGGTATAGTTTGCCATTTTTTTTTCTTCACTTCTGAGTCTTGCTACATGGATTCTGATACCCTCGTGTTCACACGCAGAATCGGCTGGCAATTTGTCCTCAAGGTGGAAACACGGGCTTGGTCGGAGGATCCGTGCCCGTCTTTGATGAGATCATTCTCAACTTGAGTGCTCTCAACAAGATCAGAAATTTCGATCAGACCAGTGGTATGCATGCTCTTAGTCCCACACTTAATCATTCCCACGTTTATGCACCCTACTATATGCCCTTTTTTCCCTAGGTATCATTAGTGTGGATGCTGGATGTATATTACAAACGGTGGACGATTTCTTGAAAGAGAAGGGATTCATCTTTCCATTGGACTTGGGTGCTAAGGGATCGTGAGCTTTTCGGGCTTCTGTTTTCTTTTTTTTTTTTTTGCTAAATGCCCTTGAGTATAATTCGAAGAATACCTAAATTAATATCAAAATCAAGTTGTCAGGTCGGCGGGAATATTGCGACTAATGCGGGTGGATTGAGGCTGCTTCGGTACGGTTCTTTGCATGGCTCGGTTCTTGGGCTCGAGGTCGTGTTGCCCGACAAAGAGGGCACAATTCTGAGCAGTGGAATGAAGACTGGCTTACGGAAAGATAACACAGGCAAGTCCTTGACTCTCCAGCATCAAGCCTACTACTCGCTCCTTATGATGAATCTATGGATCAGGTTACGATCTCAAACAACTGTTCATCGGCTCCGAGGGCACGCTTGGCGTGATCACCGGCGCCACCATTCTCACGCCACCCCGCCCTGCAGCTGTCAATGTGGCACTGGTTCCGGTCAGAGACTATGCTACCATCCAACGCGTCTTCGTTCTCGCTCGTCAGAAACTGGGCGAAATTCTCTCGGCATTCGAGTTCTTCGATCGCAAGGCTTTCGATCTCGTTCTCAAGCATACCCAGCAGAAAGAACCATTCACCAGTTCTCAAGATTCAAATCAATTCTACGTTTTGATTGAAACTAGTGGAAGTAACAAACAGCACGATGACATGGTAGGCTTCTTTCCCGGCAGTATCTATGTACTAAGAAAAAGAATTTCAGAAGCATACTAAGAGGCACTAAGGGGGTGTAGAAATTGGAACACTTGATCGAGTCACTGATGGAGTCAGAGATAATCAGTGATGGGATCCTGTCACAAGACGAAAGCCAACTACAATCCATCTGGTCCTTCCGAGAATTGATTCCTGAATCGGTGGCGAAACACGGCTCGACATATAAGTACGATCTGAGTGTGCCGCTTCCCGTCATGTATTCGATAGTGGAAGAAACTCGCGAACGGTTTATTCAACACGGGTTGTTAGCTCCCGATGGGTCTGAAGGGGATCTATTGAGGGCTGTTGTTGGGTATGGGCATATTGGCGATGGTGAGCTCACTTCTGATAACTCGATGTGCTAAACAAATCAATAACAAACATGTTGACATATATGTGTGTGTATCTAATGATGGACAATAGGGAACTTGCACTTGAATGTGATCGCCAAACAATGGGATGCCAAGATAGAAGAAGTGCTCGAGCCGTGGATATACGAAAAAATCGCGAGCCACGGTGGCTCCATCTCAGCGGAGCACGGGTTGGGCTTGATGAAATCACCCTACCTCGGCTTCTCTCAGGCTCCCACCAACATCCAGGTCATGAAGTCCATCAAAAGCTTGTTTGATCCTCTCAATCTCCTCAACCCTAATAAATTTCTTCCTTAACCTTTTCAACTTCGTGATCCCGTGTCAATCTTCTCATAGTTGCTAGAATTGAAAGTGTCATGGTTGATTGATTTTTTCTCCCTCAGCTCTATCTTTCATTCTTATACACACAATACCCAATCTTGACATCCTCATCCTTATTGAGGGTTTCCATACAGATGAAAATAAAGCGATCACCTTGGGTGACCTGGCTTCTCCGGTACCTCGTAAGAGAAGGCTTATTTACGTGCTCTTTCCTTCGAGTCCCATGCCATCTGAGGGCAGAAAATTCAGCATTATGCATTAGTGAGAATCTATTGGAAAACACGCCTTTGGTTTTTTACTTGTTCCAGAAGGGTGAATCATATACCCTTATCATTATCCACAACAAAAGAGATATTGGGAGAAACGCGAAGAGGAAGTTGCGCGAATAATTGTCCAAATTCTCCCAAAACGCTTCTTGAGGAGCAAGCACGACTTCACCCTTGCAAACGGGACATTGATATATCCATCTTTTATCGTTTTGTATCGCGTTGATGTAGCATCCGCAGTGGATCGGATGGCCGCAGGTGGAGGCAGTTTTCATGCAGCTGGGTCTCAAATCAGAGATTTCATCCAGGCAGATCATGCAAGCCATAGCATCTTCTTGGCTCGTGGCTGGAGTTGTTACATCAGAAGCACTTTCTTCTTGGGAAGATTCCTCACGACCTTCAGTTGAGCGTACCAACTCGCAAGAACTCCGTCTAGCCGACTTTGCTTCTTCCGGTTGGCCAACCGCTCCCTCTCTTATCCCACTCATCTCCCCCTACATCGGCACCACAGTATCCGTCCAGGTCAGTACGGAGCTTCAGGCAGGTGCCTCTTCTGGAGAAAAAAAGAATGTGGACAGCTCACGGTTTGCTTGTCTGAAGGGATAGGAACTGTTCGACAAAGAGACCAGGATAATTGGAGGTCAGTTAAATATATCGTCGATTACGAGAGTAGCGGGGTCATGTATCCTTTCCCGCAGTGCAGGGTAATAAAGACACAGACCATAATCGACATGAAGCCCGGGATTGATCTCCTTCAAAGGTCTCCTGCAGCGCACACCTTGTTCGGTGGCAAGATTAGTCTCAATGGCAAGATGGGTGCATAGCAGGAGCTAGCCGAGCATGGTCCCACCGAGAACAATAACTGTGTTCAGTTTAGGCCCAGCTTTAGCAGCGAGAGAAAATGTATGACTCACGACGACGATGAAGAAATATGATTGCATTTTCTAGCACTTAGCTGATGCCGATAGACACCAAGCCGTCAAACTCTCAATCTCTATATACACCAGTCTCCACTCGACACAAGAGCAGCAAGATACTTCAGGAGAAGATAAGTGGGTAGGGTCCCTGCCTCAACTGCGCTCTCTTTTGCTCAAACACGAAATGATGATAGGTATGATCTACATGAACGGTTGGTCGGCTGCCCAGCGCTCTTAAGCTTATTTTGTATTAGTTTTGGGCTCGATACAGTTGCGCAAGGCATTCCACTGTAACAGTTTTGGGCTATGTCCAAAATTTTGGCCGGAAAACTTTCAATTTTTCTCTGTAAATCTGTGTCATAAAGCCATAATGTTGCTGAAACTGTTGAAATTCTGTTCACTTCTCTACTCATCCCAAAAACATTCCCCAATTCTTTATTTCTCTATCACTCTTTATTAGTGCTTGGAATCATATTATTGAGCATATCTTAGTTATCATGATAGTAATTACATGTCACAGTTATTGTAGCCACAGAGCCTTGATTAGTAGTCATCTAAGCCATTCTAGTATACATAGATTAGTCTCCTCAATTAGAATTCCTTTCATTATTTATTAGACGTGAAATCTCCATTCATTATTCCTTTTATTCATTATTATAACCACAAGTTCACAGTTGTATGTAATCCATTTAAGCTTACCAGACTGCATAGAAAATATAACATTGGTTCTCCTCCTTCTATATCCGCACCTAAGAGTCTTTCCAGTGTGTCTCCTTGTGCGCGCACTGTTCCTTTTCTTTTTTGTCTCTCTTTGCTCAAAAACTCCTTGCCTCAATAGAAACTCACCCAAAAAATGGATAAAACCCTTTGAAATGTCAATCTTAAATGAATGCAGCAATCAATACTATGCATTTAAACTGTCTCAAGTATGTCTAAAAGCCCTCTAATTAGTACCATGAGTCTGGTTTTTGTGCCCTCTTTACGGTGCGTGTCCAAAATGTGTCCATTGAAAAATAAAAAAAAAAGAACCGCTGGGCAGAAACCTTAGCTGACTTAGATTTAGAATGTACATAGTCTGAAATGCACAAAGATGTGGTCAACATGTTTGTATGACCCTAGTCATGATTGAACATCCGGCCCTCCAATTCAAGGAAAGGTGTGACAGCGCAATGCCTTGTGCAACTGTACAGCTTAAATTTCTGAGGCACGCACCTGAAATTAGTGTGAAGTGAATATACTGGACACAGCTGGAGTCTGCCTCCTCAGAGCATCTCCAGTGGATCAGCCATGGATCAGGTCAAATCTGGCGGGCCGGGACCACTTTTCACAGGATGGCACAAGCCTTTCATCAACTGCTCCCCAGCAGACTCGCCACAAATAACGTCCCGCCAAAGTACAGCTGGACAAGTTGCCAACACTGAATCAAAACGTTCCACAGGAGACCAAATGTCTCTCATTTTCCTTACCGACCACATCTGCTAAACCCATATTTCCCACAGGGCTGTACCACTGCCAACCAAATATGGGAGCTCTCTCCAAATCTAGGGATTGGCCCAAGCTCACCTCCATAGATTGAGATCAGCCCAAGCCCGCGCAAGCCTCTGCTTCCTCCATTCCCCCATCAAAGGAGGCCGCAAGTGCCTTCTGTCAGCCCTAGAGATACTTCCAAGTATCCAAAGGACTGCTATCTTTGATTCAACTCATCAATATACTATGTAATATTGATAAATCCTTAAATATTAATTCAGAAATGGATCCCTCATGTAAATTTAGGTAGGGTTACCCACTGAGAGTACCCCTTAATTATTACTCCTTATGGTACTTTGGCTATTCTCAAAGTACCACGGAGGAATTACAATTAAACATTAGAATAAAACTCTAGAAATATGCTAATACAGAGTATAAGCATATTCAGGCGCAGAGAAAGAAAATACACAAGGTTTCAGAACAGTATAAACCTTGTCTACTTTGCAGGCTGAGAAAGTATTTCTACGGGAATTATACTACTTATTAGATATTCCCTCATTGTAGAAATAGAATTAACCTTTCCCATGTAAGTGTGGGTAATTCTTTAATTCATTATCCTTATTAGTGTGGCTTCATGAGTAAATGGTTCATAAACATACTCATGATGCCATGGGGACAGGATAATAAATTTTCACATTCATAGAATTGGCCACAAATCTTCACGTAGAGGTTTTGTGCTCATTCCCTGGCTTGTTTAAGCTCCCAGAGGCTCCTCATGGCACCTAAAGGGACCTCTAGGCCTTAAAAGGAAGGCTTCTGACAGCTATTTCTATAAGATGTTGGTCCAAAATGGCCCAAATCACTATGAATGTGCTGATAGAACAGTTTAAAGGACTATTACTAGTCCTACCCCAATAGAATGATGGGTTAGTTCTGCACTCCTGTTACGCCAAAAGTTGATATACAACAGCTTGGGTAGGAGAACAACTATAAATAGTTGTTATTTTGAAGCTATAAAGCAACAAAAAGGATAATAGTAGGAAAGCACGTGACAGAATGGCTGCAGGCAGAGGTGGTGGTCTTTCAGCTAATATTTTTAAGGATGATTTAGGCGCAGTAATTGGGGATAATAATGCAAGCTAAAAGCTCCAGTGGGAAAGGATTTAGATAGAGGAACACTACTCTACAAGTAGGAGGAGAATACTTACTTATACTGAGTTTATAACTAAGTATGTGGGTGAATAGGCTGAGGAATCCATCTTTGGGCGTCAGAAGCCTTCCTTTTAAGGCCTAGAGGTCCCTTTGGGCGCCAGGAGGAGCCTCTGGGAGTTTAAACAAGCCAGGGAATGAGCACAAAACTTCTATGTGAAGATTTGTGGCCAATTCTATGGATGTGAAAATTTATTATCCTGTCCCCATGACATCATGAGTATATTTATGAACCATTTACTCATGAAGCCACACTAATAAGGATAATGAATTAAAAGAATTACCCACGCTTTCATGGGAAAGGGTAATTCTATTTCTATAATGAGGGAATATCTAATAAGTAGTATATTTCCCATAGAAAAAAAATCTCAGCCAAGGAAGACAAGGTTTGTATTGTTTCCCAACCTTGTTTATGTTCTTTCTCTGCGCCAAAAATATGCTTATACTATGTATTAGCATATTTAAATACATTACATTTTAATTTTTTGTAGTAGTTTCTCCGTGGTACTTTGAGAATGGTCAAAGTACCATAAGGAGTAATAATTCAGGGGTACTCTCAGTGGGTAACCCTACATAAATTTACATCAGAAATCCATTTCTGCAATAATGTTCAAGGATTTATTAATATTACAGAAGATATAAGTGAGTTGAATATAAAATAGCAGTCCTTTGGATACTTTGAAGTATCTCTAGGGATGACAGCTTCTGACGCCTAAAGATGGATTACTCAGCCTATTCACCCATACACTTAGTAAACCAACCAAGTATAGTGAGTATTCTCCTCCTACTTTCAGAGTAGTGTTTCCCATCCACTTCCTTATCCACTGGAGCTTTGATCACGCCCAAATTATCCCCAATTTCAGCGCCATCAATCTCCTTATAAAATAGTAGCTGAAAGACCACTACCTCTGCCTGCAGCCATTCTGTCACGTGCTTTCCTACTATTGTCCATTTTGTTGCTTTATTGCTTCAATTCAACAACTATTTTATAGTTGTTCTCCTACCCAACTGTTATATATCAACTTTTGGCGTAACAGGAGTGCAGAATTAACCTAATATTCCATTGGGGTAGGACTAGTAATAGTCCTTTAAGCTGTTCTATTCAGCACATTCATAGTGATTTGGCCCATTTTGAGCCAATATCTCAGAGAAATAGCTGTCACCTTTGACAGCTATTTCTATGAGATGTTGGTCCAAAATGGCCCAAATCACTATGAATGTGCTGATAGAACAATTTAAAGGACTATTACTAGTCCTACCCCAATAGAATAATGGGTTAGTTCTGCACTCCTGTTACGCCAAAAGTTGATATACAACAGTTTGGGTAGGAGAACAACTATAAATAGTTGTTATTTTGAAGCTATAAAGCAACAAAAGGATAATAGTAGGAAAGCACGTGACAGAATGGCTGCAGGCAGAGGTGGTGGTCTTTCAGCTACTATTTTTAAGGAGGATTTAGGCGCAGTAATTGGGGATAATAATGCAAGCTAAAAGCTCCAGTGGGAAAGGATTTAGATAGAGGAACACTACTCTAAAAGTAGGAGGAGAATACTCACTTATACTGAGTTTATAACTAAGTATGTGGGTGAATAGGCTGAGGAATCCATCTTTGGGCGTCAGAAGCCTTCCTTTTAAGGCCTAGAGGTCCCTTTGGGCGCCATGAGGAGCCTCTGGGAGTTTTAAACAAGCCAGGGAATGAGCACAAACTTCTACGTGAAGATTTGTGGCCAATTCTATGGATGTGAAAATTTATTATCCTATCCCCATGACATCATGAGTATATTTATGAACCATTTACTCATGAAGCCACACTAATAAAGATAATGAATTAAAGAATTACCCACACTTTCATGGGAAAGGGTAATTCTATTTCTATAATGAGGGAATATCTAATAAGTAGTATATTTCTCATAGAAATAAATTCTCAGCCAAGGAAGACAAGCTTTGTATTGTTCCACAACCTTGTTTAAGTTCTTTCTCTGCGCCAAAATATGCTTATACTATGTATTAGCATATTTAAATACATTACATTTTAATGTTTTGTAGTTGTTTCTCCGTGGTACTTTGAGAATGGTCAAAGTACCATAAGGAGTAATAATTCAGGGGTACTCTCAGTGGGTAACCCTACATAAATTTACATCAGAAATCCATTTCTGCAATAATATTCAAGGATTTATTAATATTACAGAAGATATAAGTGAGTTGAATATAAAATAGCAGTCCTTTGGATACGTTGGAGTATCTCTAGGGCTGACAACCTTCCATAGTGGAATGAAGCCCCTGAAGTAGGGTATTGGATATGTTCTGTTGTCCACATGGTCCAACTGGGGTGCCTGGGTACCTCAGCAGCTGGATGGCTTTCTTTACTGCGAAGTTTCAACCAAGCGGACAAAATTACACTGGCTTGGTGTCCTGGGTCTTCCAAAGGATACATGTGTCCTTATCCGGAACAATAACTGTTGAACTTCATTTTTGTAGTGGTGGCTCATCCAGGGGTAACCACTCAACGTCCGGTGACCATGTCCTATCACATACCCAAGGACAATCATACCATCTCCCGTGGAACGATTTGGGCTTGCGCCACCAACATTCATTCTTTGTCAGGTCTACCACACTTGATTGCTCTTAAATACAGTATAAATACTCCTGTTGTGATTGGCAATCTCTTTTCTTTTTTCTTAATTGTTCTTCATAGCTTTTTTTGAAATCGCTTATCATGACAAACACTCAGTTTTTTTTCTTATACATTAGAACCATTTAGGCAGGTTTTTCTGCTTCACTTTGGAACTCTGAATTGTCTTGCTATGATTTTTTGTTGTTGTTTAAGCTCTTGCTTGTTGTAACAAACCATGACATGATAATTAAAACAATGTATAAACAAGAAACAATTGAGAAATGATCTAAAGAACCAATATCATAAAGCAATGTGTTTGGAAGAACAACAAGCTGCAATGAGTAACCAGATTGATACAAAGAAATGTTTTCTTGTTGTTCCAGAAAAACCTGGACAAATGTCATCACAAGCAATCACTGTCAGCCCTAGAGATACTTCAAAGTATCCAAAGGACTGCTATTTTTATATTCAACTCACTTATATCTTCTGTAATATTAATAAATCCTTGAATATTATTGCAGAAATGGATTTCTGATGTAAATTTATGTAGGGTTACCCACTGAGAGTACCCCTGAATTATTACTCCTTATGGTACTTTGGCCATTCTCAAAGTACCACGGAGAAACTACTACAAAACATTAAAATGTAAAATATTTAACATGCTAATACATAGTATAAGCATATTTTTGGCGCAGAGAAAGAACATAAACAAGGTTGTGAAACAACTCAAACCTTGTCTTCCTTGGCTGAGAATTTATTTCTATGGGAAATATACTACTTATTAGATATTCCCTTATTGTAGAAATAGAATTACCCTTTCCCATGAAAGTGTGGGTAAATTCTTTAATTCATTATCCTTATTAGTGTGGCTTCATGAGTAAATGGTTCATAAATATACTCATGATGTCATGGGGACAGGATAATA
Source organism: Puccinia coronata f. sp. avenae (assembly GCA_002873125.1). Taxonomy (NCBI): domain Eukaryota; kingdom Fungi; phylum Basidiomycota; class Pucciniomycetes; order Pucciniales; family Pucciniaceae; genus Puccinia; species Puccinia coronata. The sequence goes on along the minus strand of PGCI01000359.1, from coordinate 68,079 downwards.
AATTTTCACATCCATAGAATTGGCCACAAATCTTCACGTAGAAGTTTGTGCTCATTCCCTGGCTTGTTTAAACTCCCAGAGGCTCCTCATGGCGCCCAAAGGGACCTCTAGGCCTTAAAAGAAAGGCCTCTGACGCCCAAAGATTGATTCCTCAGCCTATTCACCCACATACTTAGCTATAAACTCAGTATCAGTGAGTATTCTCCTCCTACTTTTAGAGTAGTGTTCCTCTATCTAAATCCTTTCCCACTGGAGCTTTTAGCTTGCATTATTATCCCCAATTACTGCGCCTAAATCCTCCTTAAAAATAGTAGCTGGAAGACCACCAACTCTGCCTGCAGCCATTCTGTCACGTGCTTTCCTACTATTATCCTTTTTTGTTGCTTTACAGCTTCAAAATAAAAACTATTTATAGTTGTTCTCCTACCCAAACTGTTGTATATCAACTTTTGGCGTAACAGGAGTGCAGAACTAACCCATCATTCTATTGGGGTAGGACTAGTAATAGTCCTTTAAACTGTTCTATCAGCACATTCATAGTGATTTGGGCCATTTTGGACCAACATCTCATAGAAATAGCTGTCAATCACCACCATCCCATACTCCCATTTTTTTTTTTTGTTTCTGCCCTGACACCGCTTGACATGCATGCAGACATGCATGTGACATTCATAAAGCTTACTATCTCCAACCCTGCCCGCACAGGCTGGCACCAACCTGATTCAGAGTTTAAGCTGATCTCTCCAACAACCTCACCACCAAACCTAAAACGCTCCAAATCACAAATCAGCCCAAATACCTTCCTCCAACAGCTACCCCCTTAAAAAGGTTTGACCTATACAATTACTTTCAATGCCACCAGCCCAATCCTGCCAACATTGTGATTAGCTATGGGGTTCCTCCTCACTCCTCAAACAATACTCAGTCCCACCAATCCTGGCACACAGCTCAAGACCAATCCTGATGAGGCCTGGGTGACTGCTCTTTTCTGTGTTATTGGCACCATGAAAAACCAATTGTCACTTGATATCAAGTGACATTACTCAACTTTGTTTACAGCTTCAAAGCTACTCCATTCCTACTCTCATTTTAATTTTGGTCTTCTTGATGTTCATTTTGAAAAAGATCAGCAAAAAATGAGCGTCGGCTCAGCGCTCACTGCAGCAAAGCTCAGCCTGCTCAGCAGTTCAGCTCATAGCCAACTTTGGTGTAGTTCAGGGCTCAGGGTGGCCAGGAGCTTGGCATTTACTGTGGCATTGCTCAGCTCCCATTGTACCAAAGTTCAGGAATCTCCATGAAATAGATCAGTTCTTATTGAAACTGAGCAGAATTCATTCTACATAGTTTTACAAAAAGAAAAGGTCTAGATAGATTGTGGATAGCTGGCTGGAGTTGGCCGGATGTCACTTGATATCAAGTGACAATTGTTTTTTCATGGTGTGGTATGTTTTGCTTTGTTGGACGCTTCAGTATTTAAGCGGGCCGTTTACTGAGTATCTATCCTCACTCGCTCTATCCCCTCCTTCAGATTTTATGCTTTCATCTCCACCATCTATGGCTAGTAGTTTGAATTCTGTCGTTTCTTGCTATTCTCTTGTGACCACACCAAATTCCTTGTCTTGCTCCAGCTTGGTTACCTTACAGGGTTTTGCGCCTTCAAACACCACTTTTGCCCCCAGATCCCCCAGAAGTTCAGATTACATGGCTTCATTCAAAAACTTGCCTGTTGCAAGCCTGCCCCCATATATGATACAAACCCCATGATCAACATTTCCAAAGATTCCCCTGCTGGTAAAGCTGTGGCTGAAGTACCATATATCCCTTCTATAAGCACCCGTTGTGGTAATCCAAACCTTTCACAGATGGCAATGGGGATTGTGGAAAAAGGTGATGTGTGCAAGAGGAATCACAGGAAAGATAATATGTGCAAGAGGAATCACAGAAAAGCAAGGTACAATCACAGGGGAGTCACTGGATCTTTTTCAGGCAGGCAGGATCCCAGCTCAAATTCCCAATCACGGCACTTTCACTCAACAGTCACACACAGTTGCTCAAGCACAAGTTCACCATCATAAATTGTAACCACCTTTGATAATTTTCTCATCTTACTCAACCCCCCTTGTCCCTTAGAATGTTCCATTGGCTTCTCAACCACAAGTCTGCACTCATGTTTCTTCTGTCTATTTCCTACATCTTTCCAAAATGTTCTGCCAACCACAACTCAGCCAGAGGTTGTTACCCTAGTTGCTCCATGACCTTCTATTTCCATTGTTCCAAACACATGTTGGCCACCCTCTCATTTCCTCTGATTTGTCTATATAAAGTCCTGTCTTCCTGCTCTCATTTCCCTTCCTCATCAGATTGTCTACCATCATCAGATTGTCAGTACACATCCCTGGTCCTATAGTCATCAGTTGAATACATCTGGTTACATAGTATATCTCTATTCTGAATACAGTGTAGAGGAATCAATATTATCTTGCCCCAGTTTGAATACATTCTGGAGAATTATAAGTCATAAGCATCAGTCTGAATACATTCTGAAGCCCCTTCATAAACACCAAACCCTTACAAATAAGTACTAAGCATCATCAGCCACACAATTCTTTAAGAGCACATACTCTTATTCTTGTCAACATAACTCTCCCAGCTATTAAGAGAGGCAGCCCTTCAAGCAACATTCCCTCTCAAGCTCTATTCTCCCAAGAGTAGTTCCACACCGTGTACTCAGTCTCCATCCTGATCCAGTCATTTTTGAGTGTGCTGTCAGTTTCATTTTCTACCTCTTGGAGAAGAACAAGCAGAACCAAACCGTGTGGGTCTCCCTGAAACCCCTTTCTGACCTCTTGGTGTTGTTCAACACTCAAGAGAATCCTTCTTGGGATGGCTTTGTCAGCATGATTTCAAAAGAGTTCAACAAAGACTATAATTATATGGGTAAAATGATTGCTGATGGAACCAGCAACAACCCCACGACCATGACCTTAACAGCTTACATCTTGAAGAACAAAAAATTTCCAAAGTCTGCTCCCCTGAATATCTTTGAAAATGTTTTGCTTACTCAATGGTTGAACGAGATCAACTTCTCCCAGCAATCCAAAGGTAGAATTATGATACGCATGGATAACCCTTGCAATGAGGTTGTGCAAGCTTGCAAGGAGGACCTGCTTGCCCGTACAATGAAGAACATCAATGCCTGCCACAAAGGCCCACCCACCACCTCCAAAAGACCCAGAAGATCTGGTGCCCATTCTCCGGCCAATAGTGATGAGGTCAGTTTTTTTGGGGGTTTCACAATCTCAAAACATCACTGACATTATGGCTTTTCTGTGTACATAGTTTTTGCAAACCCCGTGTGTCAGCTTGCTCTCCCCCCCAAGCTCAATCAAATACTTGACCCGCCGAAAAAAAGACAAACCCAATCACAATGACAACCTTGCTCCTTCTGGTTCCAATCCCTTTGTAGACTTTACTAAATGGCTGTCCAGCCAAAAAGCTTCCCCTAGGTCTCCCAGCCCACCTTTGTCCAATTACGGTGATACCTCCAGCAACTTAGCTGATTATTTGGAGTTCATCAAAATAGCTCCCCACAAGCGCAAGGGGGTCTTGAACACCCTTCCTCATAACAACATCAACTCTTACCAGATGTTCAAGCACCTTGGAGTTGTGGAGCTCAAGTTACTTGGTTTCAATGTTGATGTCATCACAAAGTTGCACAGCAATGTCTATCAATACAAATGCCACCTTTCCAGAGCCGCACAAGCATCTCCTTTGCTTTAAGTTTCCCTTCCATCTAATATCTCAATCCGCAGAATCAGCCCACTGCATCTCACCTCTGATTCCACAAGCCCCAACGCTGCGCTGGTTGATCCTGTTCTGCTTAAGTGCTTCCTAAAGTGTCCTGTCTGCCGTTTGTGTTCTGTCTGCTTTTTTTGACTTGTCTGCCATCTGCTTCCTGCCTCCCAGTTTTATGCCGCGTATTAAGGCTATCGTCCCAGTCATTTGCCTCCAGCCTACTGTTTTCCTCCCGCCTCCGTTTGCCCCTCCCTTTCATTTATCCTTCCCGTTGTTTGAGTCCTACCTATCATCTGTGTGTCTGCTGCCTGTGGTTTGTGTTTCTGCTGCCTGCTGTTTGTGGGCTCTGCTTGTTGTGTGTGAGCTCAATTGCCCCAGCTTCTGCCTTGGCTTTCTGCAATCCGGTTCCCTTTTTGTCCCTTTGATCCCCTTGGCAATCCCAAATTGATAGTCAGCCCAATATTTCTGGACCCACGGGTCCTGTTGTCAAGCACCACCATGTGTTTTTTGAACAAGAGAAAAATGATGCAAACAAGATCCAAGAAAATCTTAGAACCCGCTGGGCCTCACAGCAAGGCACTGACAGTTAAGCCAAGACTATGTGAATTAATGAGGTTTCTTTCAACTTCTGATGAACGGAATTACAGCGCCAAGTGCGCTCAATGATTGCAGTCTCAGCTGAGTTTTAAAGTTTTGTGTTACCTCCAGTCAGATGGAATGGAGTTGGAACACCGGTATTGATGAGATGTCAAGCCACAGAAGATCCCAAGGAGAGCCTTGGAATCTTCCAAAGGCCAAGCCAGGAGTGCAAATTGCTCTACCTGCTATTCACAGGTTAAGCCTTCTGGTCCCCTTTCAGGATGTCAAGAACATCATGCTGGTCTCTCTGCGCGACTATCTTTATTAAATTGGACAGCAGCTACAAGCAACATTCCAGTGATTCCCATGGGGCCGCCGCCCTGATGAATCTGCTGAAAACAACATGCTTCTGGATCATTGGTGCTCTCATGAGGCTACTCCAATGAGCAAACCAAGCTGCTTTGTCATTTAAAGCAAGTTGATTGGTTCTCAAAGGCTCAGAAGCACTTGATATCCTTGCCAAAGCTTTCTCAAAACTCAACCAAACATTCTTGCTTGCCCAAAAATAAACCTAAGAGCATCCGTGTTGGCCAAGTTATTTTTTTCTAAAATAGCTCATGCTTTTGGATGCTAGTTAGCGCCAGGACTGCCCACATCACACTGGTTCCTCTAAATCTTGAGCCAAATTTGACAAAAATAGACAACAAAATCCACATTGGTACAAACCAAAATTCCTCCAGCCATGGCACCCAGAACACAAGCCAACCAACATGAATCATTCTGGCAACACCTTCAACTCCTCATGGACGTTGACGAAGAAACGCAGCAAGATGAAGACAACCTGATGAATCTTTTTCTAGAAGATTTGAACAAGGAAGCTATGGAACAGACGCCGGTCATTGGACAGATCCCAAAAAAAGACCGAGACACCTTCTTTGGCCATCACCAATTGATGGCTGACTATCTGAATGACAATCTGGTCTATAGTGATGCAGATTTTGAGCGTTGGTTCCAGGTCAAAGAGTTTTTTTCCGGCTGTGCAATGACTTGCAGAGCAAGAATTAGCAGGCATATTTCATTCAACGACCTGTAATTTTCTTTCTTACTATTCATGTGTATAAAAAAGCCACACTGATGTACAGCAATAGGATGCAACAGGTGAAATGGGCCTATTGACTCCCCAGAGGGTCACATGTGCATTATGGTGTGGAACTACTCTTTTTAGGAAGAATAGAGCTAGAGAGGGAATAGGTGCTTGAAGGGCTGCCTCTTGGTTGTCTGGGAGAGTAAGGTAACAAGAATATAAGATTATGGACTCTTAAAGAAGAAGGTGGGGCTGATGAGGATGTTTAGGATTTAGTTGGTAAAGGGTAACAGTATAATTGATGACTATGTTTATCTTCCAGGTTTTAATCAGACTGGGGGCTGGGATATATATGATACTAATAATTTCTCAAGGTTACTGGGGCTATGATATGTGCTAATTGCTTATAATGTGTGACCAGGGATGAGTACTAACAACACCATGGGAAATCTGGGCTCACTGGCTGTCGAGTGATTTCAAGTCACTAGTAATTCACCTAAAATGATTGTGTACCTACTCTGTCATGGGAAATGAGATTCAAATTCATTTCACAAAGTGAGAAAATGAATTTATTTTGAGTTTCACTGAAGTGGAAAATGGATTTAATCAAAACATATTATAAAAGTCACTAGAAATTCACTCAGGAGGTTTTCAGGAAGTCACTTCAATTCTACATGGAGTTATTGGAACATTGCCCTAGTACATAATCAATTCTCACTATTCTCCAGACCATAATATATACAAAAACCATAAATCATGTTTCATAAGTCAGGCATTATAGCCATAATACATGACACATAGTGGATATTGCATAATGCATAATGCATAATGCATAAAGAATAATACATCATACATTACATCATACATCATACATCATACATCATACATCATACATTACACATCATACATCATACATCCTACATCATACATCATACACCATACATAATACATAATGCATAATACATAACCCATAATACATAACACATGATACATAATACATAATACATAATACATCATACATAATACACAATACACAATACACAATAAATAATATATAATGCATAATGCATAATGCATAATGCATAATGCATAATGCATAATGCATAATGCATAATGCATAATGCATAATGCATAATGCATAATGCATAATGCATAATACATAATACATAATACATAATTGATTATGCATAAGAAATAAGAAATAATAAATAAAAATACATATAGCCATACCAAGAAAGGATGCAGATGTGGGTTGCTTTTCTTGAGCTCCAAAATTGGAGCTCAACTTCAGCGACCCACTTGTACAGCTTGGACATACGGGCTCAACCGGTGTGGTGTTCCATTCCCGCTCCATTGCCAAAGAGGTACATTTCATATATTACAAGTTCACTTACAAGATGTACACTAGAATAGGATACAAGAGGAGGAAGATCAGGGAGGAGTAAAGAAGGAATCCGGAAGAATACACAATACACCAACATCACAGAATCAACAACAAGGAAGAGTTACACCAACAGCAAGCAGGAAATACGGACGATGGTAGCAGTACAAGGAGCGGACACAGGGGGAAGAAGGGGAAGAGGGACCAGGAGGAGGAGAGGCCTAGACCCTGAACAGGATGGAAGCTGGAAGGATTGGAAGAAAGAAGGGGTGATGGAAGATGTTTCAGACCCTGGATGGAAGGATAGAAGAAGGAAGAAGAATGGGCTGTATTGTACACAGTACAGGGGGGGAGTGGGCACAGAAATGATGTCATGCTGTGCAGATATGATGTCATGCTGTGCAGACATGAAGTCATGCTGTGCAGAAATGATGTCATGCTGTGCAGCAATGATGTCATGCTGTGCTGAAACCATAGCAACAAGGAGCAGGCTGTGCAGCTGACCAGTTCGCCTGCAGCATAAATCCCTCAAAGGACCTTCCCTTGGAGCTAAATTCCCTCATCTTTTCCTATATAAGGAGGTCATTTCCCCACCACTGTTGTTTTCTTTTTCCTCAGCCACTTACTAAGAGAGTATAGTGTGTCTCACAGTCATCAAGTTAGTCATCGAGTTATCAAGTGTAGTCATCAGTGTTATCAGTCAATAAGTCAATCAATCAGTTATCAACCCCAACAATAAAAACATTTCTCAAACCCCCAATCAATCAACAACAACCCAATCAATCAAAAAAAACAAATCAATCACCAAAAAAATCAACAATCATCAACAATCACCTGCAATAGTCCAACAAACTATTGCACCTTCACATAATCAATCCCACAGTTTGATTATCCATATCATTAGTTATAAGTGGTCTACTCAAATACAACAACGTATAAGGTCTAAGTCTGATTGAGATTGCTATACTTAGTAACCTTAATCTTGAAATCAGCCATTTCTCTTTTTACATTGATTTTAAGATTCCTTACAAAGGGTATAGTATTTATAAAGGGGCAGGCCAATAAACCACCCGTAAACTGACTGTTTTAGCCTTTCAACCTAACTCACCAGTTTATTTCCCCCAGCCGGATCTTTACCAAATATTATCATTTGTCCCACAGGAGTCCTACATCTGGTGTCCCAACAGTGGCCGATTTCCTTCAAATTAGATCAAATCCGTTGGCGTTTTGCGTGGATCACCTCGACTAATCCTGGATCAAGAAAACTCCGTGGACGTAGGCGAGGATTGATTTTGAATACGTGGCGCAGAGTGGATACGAGTCGAGGAGAAGAGTCAAGCCAGGAAGAATAGGATATCACCCAGCAGAAGATCAGTCAAGAATAAAACATCAAATCAGAAAAACACAATAAATCAGAAAAACAAATCACAACCTTCCCAGCATGGATAAAGCACTACAGGAAATGCAGGAAACATCAGAAAGGATGAAGGCACAGCAGGATAAAATGAATCACTTCGAGGACTCCCTAAAAGAGATGCATGATATGATGGCTATGTTTTTAGAACAAAGCAAATCACCAAAAGACATACCATTACCAGAAACACCATTGCAAAAAGGACAAACCCCTTGATTCACGACATCAACCCCATTCACAGGAAGAACAACCGGCTTGGACGCGACCATTCAGGACAACAAAGAAAGTCTAATGGATTCATCAGAAGAGGAGGAACCTCAACCTACCAGGACCAGGTCATATCGAAAATTACTGGACGACGAGAAAGGTGTGGTACTGGACACCAAGAAGCTGAACGTGGAATTTGACGGGGCCGAAGTAGAATTATTCATCAAACAAGTGGAAAAAATAGCAATATTACAGAAGGCCAGAGGGCGGGATGTAGCTTTACAATTACCATTTATGATCAAGGACAGGAAGATTAGCGAATGCATTGAGTATATGGAAGGACACGAGAATTGCGACTGGGAACTACTGAAGAAGGAACTTATCAGCAAGTGGGGAAGAGCAACACCCAAGAGACAATTTGATGAGAGTTCAGTATCCAATTTAGTTAGCAAGTACTCAGACAAAGGTGGAATCCAAACCAAGGAGGAATACAGGACGTTTATTGGCGAGCTGGAGGAGATCTTGGCCTACTTGACAAGGATGGAATATGAGGACATAAATGCGGAAAGCGGAGAACCACTCTGGAGGGCAATTGCCTTGGAGATACGACGAGACATTGCACGAGATCTAGCCCACGATAAGAAGTTGAAGAAGACCAAGGACGGAAAAGCGCTGGTACCCAAGTTGGCTCAATTGAAGGACTACGTGGAAGCATCACTATCCGTTTTGGACCTGGAAGTAGGAGGAAAATCCATGAAGAAATTAAGCAAGGCACCAGAAGTTAAGAAGGAAGTTCAAACAGAGACGAAAGCACCAGAAGGAGCCAGTAAAATCCAGACCTTAGAAGAAGAGATCAAGAGATTACAAACGGAATTGAATACCAGTCAGAACTCAAGAAGAGTACCACCACAAATGTCAGGATATCAGCCTCCCCCAGCAGGAAAGCGACCATTTGGAGCAAACCCGTTTCCCAGGAACCCAATCCAGTGTTATTACTGCAAAGGAGCCAATCATACGTCCATGTTTTGCGCAGAATTAGGTGAAGATATTGAAAAACGGCTAGTATTCAAGCAAGGACCAAATTTCTATTATCCAAATCGTCAACCAATTCCAACAGACGTCAAAGAATCAGTTTGTGAGCTAGCAAGAAAGTATGCGGAGAAAGACGGAATGACTCAGCAAGAAGGCAAGAAGACCAACTCAGCGACTTGGACCCACAATGAAGAATTACCAATGCAAATGCCCACAACGTCTATGATAGAAATCAACCAATGGGATATGTGGAGCCCGCCAGTCATTCATTTCAACGAGCAGGATCTGGAGTACGAGGTTAAATTTGGATTGAGAAGATCAGCAAGATTAGGAGATAAGAGTCAGCCTACTCAGTCAAGACCTGAGGAAGTTATCAAACCAGCAGAAAGTGTATCCAAACCTCCACCTCCAAATCAAGAAGCAAACAAGAATCCGGCAGCACCAAAGAAGAGAAGACCAAGTTATCCGGGAGCGTGGGTAGAAGGAGCATCAGACGACGACAGCAGTGACGGAAGTGTGATTCAAGAACCAGTCAAATCCAAGGGTAAGGAGAAGGAAAAGAAAGAGGAGGAAGAAGGCTTGAAGGAATTAACAGGGAAACCGACGGACAAAGCTAAAGTTGGGGGGGGACTAAGGAAAAAGATATTGAAGCAATCCTTCACACTCACCTTGGAAGAACTCTTACTTGTAGCGCCAAGATTTATTCAAGAATTACATCACTTTGCAGAGGAAGAATCCAAGACCATCCTTCAAAGCCAACAATCCGGACGAGTAAACAGCGGTGAATTTGATGAAGAACTGGATGGCCAACGACCAGAGTTTCACATGGACAACTATAAACCATTACAGCCTTTAACGTACGCATGTCCGTTGGGATTCGTGGACGTCACCATCAACGGAAGAAAAGTCAAAGAATTAGTGGATAGTGGGTCAGAATTAAACATCATGCCGGAAGATCAAGCTATAAAGTTACAACTACCAACCAAGGAAGTTCACATGGGGATTACGGGTATTGGCGGTCACACTTCTCCAGTAGTAGGACTTGCTGAAGAAGTACCACTCCATATTGATACACAGAATAATAAACATGCTAACTTCTTCATAGTTTGAGGGAAGGTCCACACCGTTCTGGGAAGACCCTTCTTAGCTGATCATAAAGTCCGTTTAGAGTTGTCGCAGGATTGTGGAGAGATTCTAAGCTATGAGGTCTGGGACGGAGCACGTTTATGTATACCTATCTGCGCACCAAGGATCCCAGGATGGCAAATGACCCCACCGCGAAGTCACGTCACAAACAAATGTGTCCACCAACTTCAGTTGCTGGAATACTCAAGTGAAGAAGAAAGTACCTCGGAAACATTGGCCAGCAGCACGGAAAGCCTGAACGCGGAAGAACCTGACAAATTTCAACAGATGGAAGGATTAGTGGAGCTCATAGTCAGCCAAGGAGATATAGCAGAAGACACACCAGTTTTGGAAAAACCAGAAGGGAACTTAACCACAGAGGACAACAACAGCAATCACCTGGAAGATGAAGAACCATGGACAACAGAAGCATGCATCCCAACCAACAATGATGAATGGCTAGAATTTGAAGTATATGAGCCTAAGCAGAAGAAGAGAGCTTTCAAGGTCAATAGTGCGCTAGGATTGGATTATTTGGACGGTGGATTCCCAACTCAAGATTTCTTACGGCTATACCCAGAAACATTCCCACCCACCGGAGGCGGCATTTGGAAAGAGCTTCCTGGATACCCAGCCGGACGGATTGGATTTGCGATGCTATTGAATAATGATGGGTGGTATGGATACTTGAAGAACGACAAGATCTGGTCGGCCTACTGGTGGATGCCTCCCCAATATCAACAAGAAGTGTATTTTGGAAGCCTGGACGCATTGATGTTTATGAAGCAACACCGGAAATGGGCAATAAGTCAGGACAGGAACGCCATAAGCAAGCAGAAAGAAGAAGAATTTTTAGTAAACGCGGTACAAGGAATGGTTGAAATCTTTGGATGGCTCACCTGGGAAGGATTCTGCTGGAGCTTGCGTCAAGAGCAAAAGAAGATGGGAGACCAGTATGCCACATTCTGGCAGGACTGGGAAGACTGCTTCTTTGAATGCTAAGATAAACTCACCAACAAAAGTGTATATAAGAGTAAAAACAGAAAAGAAAGAGAAAAAGAATGAAAAATAGAAAAGAAAAAAAAATCACTCAAGTTATCATCCATTCCACTATCAAGCTTAATTCTTTCCGCTCAGGCATCATCAATCAGTTTCAGTCAAATTCTGTCCCATCAGCCTCAGATTTTGATGAAGAATAATTAGCCAGAAAAAAAAAATAAAAAAATAAACATACCATCAGTCATCATCTCTCTATACTCAGCGCACTCCAGGTCTAAACCCAGTGAATCTCCCTCTCATCACATTTTCCCTTATTCAAAAGTAATAGCAGTTAATTTCATGAGTAAAAATAAATGAATAAAAATATAACTATAAAGAAAAAAAAAAAAAAAAAAGAAAGAAAAGAAAAGAAATAAATAAATAAATAGAAAAACCAGTTAGCTATGTACATTAGGGCTGCTCATCCAATCATATCAATCACAAAAGGATATCCACACAGAAAAATAAAGATAAAGAAGTTTTTTTAGGTTATCATCATTATTTTCCTTTCCACTTTTTTTTAGGTCCCAGCGTTCTCGGGTTGGTTGAAATTTAGTCATCCAAAGGTGTTGGGCAAAAGACGGCAGTCTGCTGCGTGTTGTTGCTGGGATGTTGAAAAGCAACCTGATCAAGGATAGCGGCATGGAAGCGGATGAGAATAGGGGCGCAATTAGCTTGTTTATTGGGGGACATCGCGGCGGTGGAGCGGTTAGGATAGGCGACGGCGTGGGCGAGACAAGGGGCTCGGGCTTAGCCGCCAGGTTCACAAACGGAGCGTGATCAATCGGATGCACCGGAATCGTTGGCACGACCGTTGGCTAAAGGAAAGAGAAGAAATCTCTGCGCCGTCCGGGCGATGTTCATGTCCATAATCGACAAGGTAGGCGGTGGCTAGCAAACAACAAAAAACAATCGTCAGCATCAGTACAAGCAGAGAGGAGCAAAAAAAAAAGAAGAAAAAAAATTTGATGACGGCTTACCAGCATTGTGTCAGCTGAGCCTTCCTGATTGGAAGTCTTTGACGGCCTTGTGTTTCATGGCCATCCACGTGCTCTCGGATTCCTGGTCGGGGTTGGCACGGGTATCTGAAAAGAATAACAAAGCCACGTACAAGAGGAAGCGGGAAGCGAGCTGCTTGTTTGGGATACGGCATGGATATCAGCCTAGCCAGCCCAGACAGTAGTGGATGAAGAAAGGAAAAGGATGATACCGAGCTCAGCTTTTAGGATTGGTCGACAAACAGCGGGCGGAGACACTACAAACATTTGCAACTCTGCCCAGAAAGAAAATGTAAAATTGGGATGGGCAAAACATATACCCAATTTTACAGAAAATGGTCAGAAGTGAAAAATAAGCTTTACTGAGCATGCTCAGCAATTTTTTTTTTTTTAGAAACTGAGCAGAAATGATTTTTATTCATTATGGCAACTTTGGGGGATTTTGCTGAGCATGCTCAGTTTTGCTCAATTTTTATTACTGAGCCATTTTGTTGAAAAAAGTTATCATTTTGCTTAACCCAAACAGTAGTTTTTTCTTTAGGTGAAATTACAAATGTTTGTAGTGAGAGTAGCGCCGATCTGAACCGCATACGGAACGGGGCACTTTATTCAGGTGTTCTCGTATGACTGGGGATATGGCACGGCAAGGGGCGAGTTTGTATCAGCAACTCAGCAAGCGAAATAGCTGATGAGGAAAAGGGATCAGGGTAACGCAAGCTCAGCTATTTATAGGCGACCGACAACCAAGGCCGAGCTGTGGTACCAATCAAACGCCGTATACAGATGGAGGCGATACACCTACATGACGTGTTGCGTACAGATGGAGGCGGTGTACCAAAGCATTATTGTGCGCACGTCCACAGCATCTTCCGTCAGAAATATTCGCGAGACCAGCGTACAGAACCAGAAGACCAGCAAGGATCCGTGTTGAATCGGACCGTACTTGTCATACAGAAGAAAGAAACCAAGTGTCCACTGTCAGCTAAGGAAGGCAAGAAGAAAGAAGAAAAATGTCTCACCTCCAGGTCAAAGTATCCAGTCCACGGGTGCGAGAGATCTTCCGGTCGAGTAGCTGCAAGCACCCTTCTGAAGGAAGCACGAACCTCGAGGTATACAGGTCGCGCAACTACATAGGAACTTTTTGGGGGTTTCACACCCAGTTCACAAAATCTTCCATGGAACAAACTCCAGCTGGTTTTCACTCAGCACGGTCCATAGCACAGGTACCGTTATTAACATTCAAAAATACACAGCAGGAAGTGAACAGAAAAACATTAAAAACAGCAGTGGCAGAAAAACAGAAGAAGCCAAAACATGTCAATCAGTAAAAGTATGTAGAATGAAACCAAATAAATAAAAACAGAATGAAAAATAGATCAGCAAAATCAGACAAAAACAAGGTGAAAACATAAAAATCAGTGTGTGTAGGCTGCATTCCAAAATGTTAGCTGAGGGAATGGGTGGGACATGTCAAAAATTTCTTTTCTTTTTCTTTCATTATTATTTCTTCAGATTACATAACAGGTACACAATTAAAACAGGCAAGATGGAAGGACAGAACGGCAAATTTTTTTCAGTAGGACAGCAAATTAAACACAAATTTGGCTCAATTGATCTCAAAACAACCAACCCATGAATAAATTCAACAGAAGGAAGAAAATCTTATGCGCTCAAGTGATCAGGATCCATTATTTATCTTTTCAGTTCAGCAACAATTCACCTAGGCCGTATAGCAGAAACAATTCCAAATGCACAAAAACAAATTCAAAAATGAAGGCAGAAGAACAGTTTTATCATCATCACTCTTGTCAGACCCCGGCCAATTTTCTCTTTTTTTTTTCTTTGGCATTTCCGCGAATGCTGCGGACAGCATTAAGTTGGGGGGGATGTGGTGTTCCATTCCCGCTCCAATGCCAAAGAGGTACATTTCATATATTACAAGTTCACTTACAAGATGTACACTAGAATAGGATACAAGAGGAGGAAGATCAGGGAGGAGTAAAGAAGGAATCCGGAAGAATACACGATACACCAACATCACAGAATCAACAACAAGGAAGAGTTACACCAACAGCAAGCAGGAAATACGGACGATGGTAGCAGTACAAGGAGCGGACACAGGGGGAAGAAGGGGAAGAAGGACCAGGAGGAGGAGAGGCCTAGACCCTGAACAGGATGGAAGCTGGAAGGATTGGAAGAAAGAAAGGGTGATGGAAGATTTTTCAGACCCTGGATGGAAAGATAGAAGAAGGAAGAAGAATGGGCTGTATTGTACACAGTACAGGGGGGGAGTGGGCACAGAAATGATTTCATGCTGTGCAGATATGATGTCATGCTGTGCAGACATGAAGTCATGCTGTGCAGAAATGATGTCATGTTGTGCAGCAATGATGTCATGCTGTGCTGAAACCATAGCAACAAGGAGCAGGCTGTGCAGCTGACCAGTTCGCCTGCAGCATAAATCCCTCAAAGGACCTTCCCTTGGAGCTAAATTCCCTCATCTTTTCCTATATAAGGAGGTCATTTCCCCACCACTGTTGTTTTCTTTTTCCTCAGCCACTTACTAAGAGAGTATAGTGTGTCTCACCAGTCATCAAGTTAGTCATCAAGTGTAGTCATCAAGTGTAGTCATCAGTGTTATCAGTCAATAAGTCAATCAATCAGTTATCAACCCCAACAATAAAAACATTTCTCAAACCCCCAATCAATCAACAACAACCCAATCAATCAAAAAAAACAAATCAATCACCAAAAAAATCAACAATCATCAACAATCACCTGTGATAGTCCAACAAACTATTGCACCTTCACATAATCAATCCCACAGTTCAATTATCCATATCATTAGTTATAAGTGGTCTACTCAAATACAACAACGTATAAGGTCTAAGTCTGATTGAGATTGCTATACTTAGTAACCTTAATTTTGAAATCAGCCATTTCTCTTTTTACATTGATTTTAAGATTCCTTACAAAGGGTATAGTATTTATAAAGGGGCAGGCCAATAAACCACCCGTAAACTGACTGTTTTAGCCTTTCAACCTAACTCACCAGTTTATTTCCCCCAGCCGGATCTTTACCAAATATTATCATTTGTCCCACAGTAGTCCTACACGGGAACCTGCATTAAGTGGTCATATGAGCACCAACCCACTACCCAGGAAGGTGCTGGGGTTGGTGCTCCCATGCCTGTTGAGTCATTAATTGTTTATTTTTACACCAGGAATCATTTGGTGCTCAAGACCTGAATGTGAAAAATGGCCAAGATAGACTTCCTGTCCAGCTGGATTTCATGTAATTGCAAGCAAATACAGGAGCTGTGGCTGAAGTTGAGCTTTCTGAATAAAGTAAAATCAGCCCTCTCCAAATCACATCCTTTCCTTTTATGGCTGTAATACTTAACACTTAAGTTGTTCAAAATTGCATAAAATAAAAATATACAAAGTTAAAGTCAAAATTTGGCAAGGAGCTGTCAAATTACATAAATCTCATTTAATGGCAGCTCCCTGCCAAATTTGATTTTACATGTACATATTACTTTTTATGTTAGGCAATTTCTAACACCCTAAGTCAATAGGGGGGTTCACTGCAATAAGGATCTGCGGGAATTGTTTCAGCGGCGCAAGAAATACATGCACTGCACGCATGCTGCACACATCATTTTTTCAAGCTTTGATTAGCAAAAGAGTTGGCTGAGTGAGAAAAACATACTTGGTAATAATGGGCCCCTTGTTAGGCACATGTCTGATTACACCAACTATGGAGTTATTTCAATTTTAATAATTCAATTTATTTACAAAAAAACTGATCAACAAAACTGAATTTTTACAAGATATATCTTATAGATTGATAAGAGGGGTGTATCAATCAGGATTAAAGACAAATACAGCTTAGTAAGGAGAAAAATGCATCCTTTATAGGGTCCTGAACCTACAACAACCCAAGATTAAAAAAAAGACCCCTCAATCCTGGGGGGTGCTTGCATGGACAACCCTCCAATATTGAGGGGTTGTTACTTCAATATTGGGAGGTCATATGTTCAGGAACTCCTTTTTATACAATGCACAGCCACTCCTGGTTGCTGGGGTACTGTACCTACCCACCAGGCTAGTGTCTGTAGACGTGTCTACAGACACTAGCCTGGTTGCTGGGGGACTGGGTCTGCATCTACCCACTGGGCTAGTATCTGTTCAAGACAGTCACCATTGACCAGGGCTACAGCGGGACTGTACCCACCATTGGGCTGGGCTCCATTGAAAAATCAAAGGACACCAGCCCAATGGTGATTTCTACTTAAGATTCCACTTGGTACACCTGCCAAAAAAACTTAATATTCTCTACACCTGCACCTGCACCTGCACCTGTGGAGGTGGCACAAAGCAGGTACCTGGTTCACTTTGGCAGGTACCCACAGGTGTATCATAGGAAGCAGGCTGCAACCTGCTGGCTGAGCAGATAGAAGGTTGCAAGGCTTTCAATCCCCCTTGGATGTCAGTTGGTGCCTTATGATTCAGTGGTGAAAGAGAGGCAAGAGGAGGAGCAATTGGGGAAATTGGCCTGGGAGCCCAGTACAGTTTCCCTGTAGCCACAAGGTGGCTACAGGACTGTACCAAACCATAAGGCTGGCATCCTTTGATATGTCAATGGATACCAGCTCAAGCAATGGGTAAAAGCCCACCTGATTCAAAAAAAGGTGGTGCTACCCACTGGGCTAGTGTCATTGATGCATCAATGGACAGTCCTTTGACCCGACCAATGGCAGTTGCAGTTCCCCATATTTACTCCTGGCTGCTGAGGGACTGTACCTACCCACCAGGCTAGTATCTGTTTTGATGAATCAACAGATACTAGCCCGGTGGGTGGGTAAAATCTGTCAGCAACAGGATAGTGTCTGTAGTTGCGTCTACAGACATTAGCCTGGTGGGTAGAGATAGTCCCCCAGCAACCATAGTGGCTAAGGGGGAAATTTAAAAGCCATCAGGCTAGTGAATGGATACCATCCCATTGGCAGGTACTGTTCCCCCTTAGCCATTCCTGATTACTGAGGGACTGCACCTACTCACTTGAGTAAAACTCAAGTGTCCCACATGTTAACTGGTAGCAGTTTATCAAGTTTTCCTTGCAGTGTGCAGAGCAAATTAGTATTTACAATGGAAAATCTCAATCCTGATGTTTCAAAGAATGATGATAAGCATGATAGTGTGGATTGTCAGTCTGTCCCATAATTATTTTCTTCCATAAGCCCCTCCTACGGTGAGTGCTGCGCGGGGTCCCAGGACCCTCCCTTCAAGAGGCTTATCTAAGCTAGACACCTACCCACCAGAGGCTAGTGTCCGTAGACGCGTCTACGGACACTAGCCTTCTGGGTAGATTATCCAGCATCTTCTGGCGGGCACCTGCCAGCGTGTGCGCAGGATTGCTTGCCAAGCAGGCTATACACTCTGCTCAGCAAGCAGGCTGCAACGTGCTCAGCGAGCAGGCTGCAATCTGCTTGCAAGCAGGCTGCAACCTGCTCGCCAAGCAGGCTGCAACCTGCTTGCCAAGCAGGCTGCAACCTGCTCACCAAGCAGGCTGCAACCTGCTCGCCAAGCAGGCTGCAACCTGCTTGCCAAGCAGGCTGAAACCTGCTTGCCAAGCAGGCTGCAACCTGCTCGCCAAGCAGGCTGCAACCTGCTCGCCAAGCAAGCTGCAACCTGCTCGCCAAGCAGGCTGCAACCTGCTTGCCGGAAGGGTGACGTCACCTGGGCACGCAACGCAGCCCGTGGTGTACATACCCACCAGGTTAGTGTCCGTAGACGCGTCTACGGACACTAGCTTGGCAAGCAGTAAGCCTGCTCGCCAAGCTGGTGTACACCAGCATGGCCGGCAGGATCACCTGCTTGCCAAGCTGGTGTACACCAGCAAAGCAGGTTGCAGGCTGCTAACTGCTTGGCAAGCAGGTTTCAGGCTGCTACTGCTTGTAAGCGCAGCATGCACCTACTCGGCGAGCAGGTTTCAAAATGCTACCTGCTCGCTGTCAGCTTGCTACTATGACAGAGCCAACCTGACAAAGTAACACAAATAGAGACATTATTACTACAATATTAAGACCCAGTATATGACTAACAATGTACAAAAAACTCAGATTACTTATTTTTATCCAATGAGCTTAGCAAAGTCCTGGCACCATAAAAATAAGTAATAAATAAAAAAAAACCACTACTTTTTACAAAAATACTAAATAACTTCTAAACCTTGAGGATAACTTAGAATATTATGTCATATTCTGAATCCTCATGCAAATTAATGTAGGGTCCCGCACTGGAAGTACCCCTAAATTCCTACTCCTTCACCTTGAACCAATTACCCGTAAAAATTGGCCACAAACATATGTCACACAGACATTACACACGTGTGCACTTGTTGTATATGCATACTATATGTGAAATGACCAATTATGGACTTATAATTGAGGTGTTGTGTATAGTTTGGGAGTTAGGCCCAATTGGGGTTTAAACCTCCAACCCTGCGCGTGGATTATATAATCCAATTGGAAATTGGCCAAATGCGTGGAAATAGCTAATTCCCTAGTTACCACATATGTACAAGTGTAACTAGGGTAAAAGTAGATTCTACGTGGTTTATTTACAAGGTTTTATTAATAAAAACCTTGAATACATAAGAGTAACATAGCCAGCGTGGCCTTTAATGATTGGCCTTAGCCATTTGTGGCCCATTTGCGTCATTTGTGGCCCATTTCAGATACAATCACACGTCAGTGTTGCTATGTACCTTAGTTAAAATAACTAAATAGGTTATTAAGTTCATGGAAAGCACTTGTGACGCTGAATTAATGACCAGCAGTGTCATTGGGATGAGCCTTGTTAGTGCCAATCTCCCAAATTGGCCACATTGCGCTGAAAACCAGTTACTACACGCACACAGGCAGAAAGGTCCTCCACTACGAGTGAAATTAGTATATATAGAGCCCTCTTTCCACGCCAAAAGTTGTTCCCCATCATCAATTATTATTACAGTCAATCAGTTACGCCGTGTCCTGTCCTTATTTCAGTTACTCTGCCCTGTTTTGCCTGTTTTATCCGCGGTGTTCTCATTAAATCAACCATCCTACGTGTCCAGCTCCTGCGCAGAAACCCTTCAATCTACCCAGCAGCTCTACTTCACCCCCCTACGTGGCTTTTTGGCTTGAAAGAAGCAATAGTGAGTACTTCTTTCATCCTTCTGTCCCCATTCTGGTTCCTTAATTGGAAAAGCACTTTGGTACCACCTTCTGTTACGCAGAAACCCATTGTTTGCTTAATCAGATACCACCCTGCTTTGCAGATCATCTCTGATTTAGAGGGAACCTACAAACACCCCTGCGCCAGCAGGCCCCTCTATAAAAAAGAATTATATTCTTTTTATCTCTTCTTTACTACTTTTCTACATGAAATTACCCCACTTTACCCTTCATTTGCACTCTTATCACCTTGTTTAGCTGAAAGGTACTAGCCCTTGGCATCACAGAGGCTTACACTTGCCAAGCAGGTTTCAGACTGCTACCTGCTCTTCGAGCGGGTTGCAGACTGCTACCTGCTCGGCAAGCAGGTTGCAGACTGCTACCTGAGCAGGTTGCAGACTGCTACCTGAGCAGGTTGCAGACTGCTACCTGAGCAGGTTGCAGACTGCTACCTGAGCAGGTTGCAGACTGCTACCTGCTCGGCGAGCAGGTTGCAGACTGCTACCTGCTTGGCGAGCAGGTTGCAGACTGCTACCTGCTCGGCGAGCAGGTTGCAGACTGCTACCTGCTTGGCGAGCAGGTTGCAGACTGCTACCTGCTCGGCAAGCAGGTTGCAGACTGCTATGCAGTGGCCGCTGGGGGCAGCCCAGTCCGATCCCCGGGGAATCGGACAGGAGCTAGCCACAGCAGGAGCAATGTGGTTTCTGCTTTGGCTGGCTCCAGTCCGATTTCCCGGGGATCGGACAGGAGCCTGCTTTGGCCAGCCACAGAAGGAACCATGTTGCTCCTCCTGTCCCTGGCTCCTGTCCAATCCCCCGGGGATCAGACTGGAGCCAGCCACAGAAGCAGCAAGATGGCAGCTGCTGAGGCTGGCAGCGGACCCTGCTGAGCAGTGGCCGCTGGCGGGGGCCAAGCGCCGCCGCAAGAGGCCTCTGCTGCTGCTCAGCAGCCTCTGACGCTGCTGGAGGCCGCCCAGTCCGATTCCCGGGGAATCAGACTTGAGCCAGCTCTTGCTGTGACTTGCTCCAGTCTGATTCCCCGGGAATCGGACTTGGCCGCCGCCAGTAGCTTGCAGCCTGGTCGGCGAGCAGGTTTCAGCTTGCTTGGCAAGCAGGTTGCAGCCTGCTTGGAGAGCAGGTTGCAGCCTGCTTGCTGAGCACGTTGCAGCCAGCTTGCTGAGCAGGATGTATAGCCTGCTCGGCAAGCAAGTCCGCGGAAACACTGGCAGGTGCGCTCCAGCAGATGCTGGGAACTCTACCCACAAGGCTAGTGTCCGTAGACGCGTCTACGGGAACTAGCTTAGCAATCAGATGAGTCTGCCTGCCATGCTGGTGTACACCAGCTCGGCAAACAGGCTCACCTTCTCGCCATGCTGGAGTACACCTGCTCGCCATGCTGGCGTACACCTGCTCGCCATGCTGGCGTACACCTGCTCGCCATGCTGGCGTACACCTGCTCGCCATGCTGGCGTACACCTGCTCGCCATTCTGGCATACACAAGCATGGCCGGCAGGTGAGCCTGCTTGCCGAGCTGATGTACACCAGCAAGGCCAAAAGGTGAGCCTGCTCGCCGAGCTGGTGTACACCAGCTTGGCGAACAGGCTCCCCTGCTTGCCAAGCTGGTGTACACCAGCAAGGCCAACAGGTGAGCCTGCTTGCCGAGCTGGTGTACACCAGCTTGGCAAGCAGGCTCACCTGCTGGCCATGCTGGTGTACACCAGCTTGGCAAGCAGGTGATCCTTCCGGCCACGCTGGTGTACACCAGCTTGGCAAGCAGGTGATCCTGTTTGCCAAGCTGGTGTACACCAGCTTGGCAAGCAGGCTTACTGCTTGCCAAGCTAGTGTCCGTAGACACGTCTACGGACACTAGCCTGGTGGGTATGTACACCACGGGCTGCGTTGCATGCCCAGGTGACGTCACCCTTCCGCAAAAGTGAATGGGCCAACCAAGCACATCACAGGTGACGTACTCATGTTTCTCATCATGGCTTCCTGTGAAGCATGCGCGCCTGCATTGCATGGGCGTCCAACTAGGGGTCCTAAACCTGGAATGTCTGGCAGTTAGTTGGAGAAGCAGGGTCTGGAGCCATATAAGTTCTTACCAAAAAGGAGGCCAAAATTCATGGAGCTTGTGCTGGATGGCATTGCTGAGACCAGCAAGCACAAAGACAAAATTATTTTCCGTAGAAGATTTACTGTTCAAAGCATCATTAGCTATTAGTACTTGTTAATTCCAAGCTACTCTCACCCAATAATCTTTATTCCTAAGTCATTTTTTTCAAAAAAAAAGAAGAAGAAAAAGAGAAAAACTGGTTTTTCTAACCTACTATGGTTTCCCAGACCAGATCCAAGGCGTCTGCTGGGCTACATTAGTATTGTGATGGTGACATTCAGGTTATTGCCCTCATAGGGGCTGCCCAGGCAGTCATGCAACCCCTGAGTAAATTTATTTTCCAATGGGCAATGTCAAAGCTCAAAAACTTGTGCGGCCATGTAGAGACAGTCCCCCAGTGACCATAGTGGATAAGGGTGAACTTGAAAAGTCATTGGGATGGTCTCCTTTGATGTGTCAACAGAGACCATCCCAAAGATGGTTACAGACCCCCTGTAGCATTAATGGTGCAACCATTAAAATACACGGATTGTAACGGCCAATACCGTGTATTGTAGTGGCTGTCCAATGCCTGGTTTCTTGGAACCAGTGTATTGTATTGGCTGTCCAATAAAATACACGTGTGTTGTATTGGCCTTCCCAATACACAGTTTTGGACAACTTTGTATTGTATTGGAAGGCCAATCCCACCAATACCTCTCCAATACATCAAGGATTGGAGTGGTATTGGTGCGCCAATACACAGAAATTTTTTTCTGTGTATTTTATTGGGCCCGGCAACACATAAACCAAAAAATGTGGTATTGTATTGCCAACCCAATACAATACCGCTACAATGTAGCACCCTGTAGCACCTCTTTTTTAAGGTATGTTACACGGCGCTACAATTACATCTATTTTAATGGTTGCAGTGTTGCCTGTAGCCACTCCTGCCCCCGGGAACCAGGGAACTGTGTCCACTTGCCAAGCTAGTGTATGTACACCAGTTTGGTGGGCAGGCTAATCTGCTTGCCAAGCTGGTGTAAACCAGCCTGGTGGGGCAGGATAGCCTGCTTGCCATGGGATGGTGTCTGTTGAAACTTCAAAGGACACCAGCCCAATGGTTTGGTACATTGCCCCTGGGCCCCCATAAACATGCCCACCGGGTACTGGCGGATAATTTATGGATATCCAAGGGCATTGGGTATGGGCTCTGGGACCTGGGCTACACTGGAGGTACCCAAGACTATCTGGCCTTTCTGGCATTGTCCCTGGAGATGCTATAAATTCCTCTTACAGCCAACCACTCTCTAAAAGCAAATTGGCAGGTTACAGGGGAAAACACAGCCATTGATTAAAGTTGATTCAATGGCTGCAGCCTCTCTGTGAAGCCTTTGTGTGGAAACAGCAGCACCAAGGAAAAGTGGAGCCCAGGCTATGATTGGGTATACTTAAGTTTCCAGGCTTGCCTTCTGATAAAGGAATATTCATGGCCCAACAAAACAATTGTTTAGTAATTACCCTAACACAGAGTGTATCAGTCTGGCTTCCTGATTTTTTGTGACCCAAGGTACAGGTATATCCACCATGGAAAGACAGGACAACTACGTGAATATAACCAATGTTACAGTCATGGTACAAACCTACTCTTCCACTAATCATCATGGTACAGACCTGATCTACCACTAGTCCGACCTAAGTCTTCTGATACATGTTGTAAAGAGGCTCCAGAAAGGCAGGCAGGAGACAGAAAATGCCAAAAGCCTTAGGTATGGGTTTGGGGCCTGCCCTACTCCCATCACCTCTTGTGATGAAGGTGTAGTATAACAACCCAATAGGCTGGCATCCATTGAAATTTCAAGAGATACCAGCCTGTATCCCTGATAGGTTGATAAAATTCATCTTCAGCCGCAAGAAAGTGAGAATCAAAGATGACCATTTATTAAACGTTGGCAGGTACTCAGCACCTATTGAAGTGTGCCTGACACACCCGCCAGGCACCTGTGAAACAGTGATCCAAGCATAAACCAAATCATGAATAATTATCACACATCATGATCATCTACTCATACAGCCATTCCAACATTGGAAACTCTCAGCAACCATATAATTTACATACTCCATAAGCTAAATTATATGGGGCATAATCTATAACCCATAATCTAGACGATTTAATGTGTAATTTGTAAACATTTAATTTATAATCCACACTCCATGAGCTACATTATGTAATCTATAATACAGAATACATAACTTATAACACATAATACATAATCTGTAATACATAATCTCTAATACATAATAAATAATAAACAATACATAATGCATGATACATAATACATAACATATAATATATAATAACTAATACATAATACATAATACATGATACATAATACACAATACATGATACATAATACATAATGCATAATACATAATAAATCATACATAATACATAATACATAATACACAATACATAATACATAAGATATGATTTACAGTTGCTAAACCATAACACATACCCCATGAAATATATCCCATAAATGATAAAACCCTCACTTCTCACAAGGAACAAGTCCATATTCGTATCAGCAAGGAAATTGAGGCCATTGGATCTTTTTGATCTGTGATAGTGATTTTAATAATAACTTCATAATCAAAAATTGTGATCTCATGATGAATTTGATAATAATTTTAGAATCTGACATGGTGATTGTTTGAGGAATCTCTTTTTTACAATAAAGTCATTCAAGTGACTTTAATAACTATCTCCAAACCATCTTCAGTGCAAAAATAGTGACATGGAATCACTGGTCAGCCAGTGAGCCCAGATTTCCCATGGTGCAAGTGATGTGTGTAGACAATCTGATGGGGAACAAATGAGCAGGGGGAAACAAGCCTCTTATATAGGAAATATGGATAATTTGGGGAGTGGCCAACATGTGGTTGTGTGAGGGATAAAACAGAGAGATGAAACATGGGAAAAAAAATGACCATGGCTGACTTGTGGGTGATGGAAATAAATGGAAAGATGGAACAAGTGAAAAAGCTATATACAATGGCTGAGTTGTGGTTAAGGGGTTAAAACATGAAAAATATGAATTGTGGAACATTCCATGAGAGAGAGGACTATATTCAAGTGGAAAATATCTAAGGAAAGGAGGGTTGTGTTTCATGTGTTGGAATGTGGTTGAGGATTGCTTGTGGATGTCTTGTGATCCTTCTGTGATTGCTGAACCTTGTGTTTTGGCCTTTTTTCAGCCTTAGAGACAACAATGTTGCCCAAAAGTCTTCAACAATGTTCTCTTCTTATTCTTTTCTTCAATACGGACATTTTCATATTATAATATCCACACCTTGTTGTGTATAAGTGTGAAGTAATATAAGAGTGAAGTAATTAACCAGGAAGTTCACACAACATCTACAGTTGCACGCGGCATTCCGCTGTACGGAGCCGCCTGCAAAACTTGTTCTGGGTACGCGGGGGAAAACCCCGTTGTCATCGGGGGTCCAGCACTCAAGCTGACCACATTTTTAGAGCTTTGAGAGTCTGTAGATTCTAAAAATATGAGGGGCGACCTGTTTGGTCCAGCCATTTTTTTATTTTTTTATTTTTTTATTTTTACACTTGACTATTGGGACCCAGAGCCTAAATCAAGGCTTGAGTACATAAAATTAGGTCAATATATTGCCCTAAATACATACCAAAGCCTCAAACAAAATGCTAAATGCTTCTATATGGGCTTAGAAAACATTTAAGTGATGCCTCAGCCCCTCAAAAGCCATAAATTTTTTGGGTTTTTTGCATTTTCTTGAGCCAACATTTGGGACCTCACCAAAATCTCCGTACAGCGCAATGCCGCGCGCAACTGTAATCATTTTCCAAGTTCAACTTCATAATGCATATTCATTTTGATAAACATGGTTCATCACTTTCAAAGTTGGGCAGATGAAAATTATCATCATCACTCACCAACCACAACTTAGAAGAAAAACAGAACTACTGGACAAATCACTCCTCACTACTCAGCATCCAAGGTCCCATCATTTCCCCTTGTTGTATGTGTTGTGGTCATCTGGTGTCATCTGTCAGACTAGTAAGCAGCTTTGCCAACTTCTCTTTTCTTCAAGTTCACTTGTGAGCTTGATCCTACATTCTTCTCTTTCTCTCTCTCTTCATCTTTAAGAGGCACTCTCATCATCCATCTTGGACGGATCATATTCTTCATATTAGTCTTTTGGTGCTTGCAATCCACACAGGTTTCCTTATAACTATCCTTTGCCTCTGGCATAAAAAATAAGGCAGTCCCTGACTGTACCTTCTCCTGCTTCTCAGGTTGAAGAGACTGTGGCTTTGCCCGGTTCTGTTATCTCGTTCTTGTACAGATTGAGCCCATCACCAGTCTTTTCAGACCCATCATTTATTATTCTTAAGTCCTCCCCCTTTGTGTCCTCATCTCTTCCCTGAAATATAGATTTGTGTCGCCCATATCTTGTGCCCTGTTGTCACATAAGAGACCCAGGCTCACACCTTTCTTGCTTTTTGCTGAGGAAAGATTGGCTTACCACAACGGCAGCTTGGATACGGGGTTTCATCTGACACAACAGATGAGCATGTCCGTATTGGCAAGACTACGGCACAACAAACTCTCAAGAACTTCACTTCCTCTGTCATTCACATCTACTTGGCAAGGTACTTACAAAAGCCAACAAATGAAGACCTCAATCTTATCCTCAAGGATGTCAGCCTCTGTGATGCCAAGGGCTAGTACCTTTTAGCTACACAAGGTGATAAGAGTTCAAAATAATGGTAAAGTGGGATATTTTCACGTAGAAAAGTAGTAAAAGGAAGGTATAAAAGAATATAATTCTTTTACAGAGGGGCCTGCTGGCGCAGGGGTGTTTGTAGGTGCCCTCTAAATCAGAGATCTGCTAAGCAGGGTGGTATCTGATTAAGCAAACAATGAGTTTCTGCGGAACAGAAGGTGGTACCAAAGTGCTTTCCAATTAAGGAACCAGAATGGGGACAGAACGATAAAAGAAGTACTCACTGTTGCTTCTTTTAAGCCAAAAAGCCACGTAGGGGTGTGAAGTAGAGCTGCTGGGTAGAGTTGGAAGGTTTCTACGCAGGAGCTGGACACTTTGAAGGTTGATTTTAAGATTGAATACCAAGAATAAAACAGGCAAACAGAGCCAAGTAACTGAAATAGGACAGGACACGGCGTAACTGATTGACTGTCATACTAAAATGATGATGATGAACAACTTTTGGTGTGGAAAGAGGGCTCTATATATACTAATTTCACTCATAGTAGAGGACCTTTCCTGCCTGTGTGCTTGTAGTTGCTGAATTTCAGCGCAATGTGGCCAATTTGGGAGATTGGCACTAACAAGGCTCATCCCAATGGCACTGCTGGTCATTATTTCAGCGTCATAAGTGCTCTTCATGACCTTTATAACCTATTTGGTCATTGTAACTAAGGCACATAGCAACACTGACGTGTGATTGTGTCTGAAATGGGCCACAGATGACGGAAATGGGCCACAAATGGCTATGGCCAATCTTTAAAGGCCACGCTGGCTGTGTTAATCTTAGGTATTCAAGGTTTTTATTACTTAAACCTTGCAAATCCGTCATGTAGAATCTACCTGTACACTGGTTATGCTTGTACATACCTGGTAACTAGGTAATTGCCTATTTCCACGCATTTGGCCAATTTCCAATTGGATTATATAATCCACGCGCGGGGTTGGAGGTTTGAACCCCAATTGGGCCTAACTCTCAAACTATACACAACACCTCAATTATAAGTCCATAATTGCTCCTTTCACATACAGTATGCATATATATCCAGTACATACGTGTGTAATGTGCATCTGTGACACGTGGGTGTGGCCAATTGTTACAAGTAATTGGTTCAAGGTGAAGGAGTAGGAATTTGGGGGTACTTCCAGTGAGGGACCCTACATTATTTAACATGAGGATTCAGAATATGACATAATATTCTAAGGTATCCTCAAGGTTTAGAAGTTATTCACACTTTCTGTAAAAAGTGGTTATTTATTTGAGTTCTAACTTATTTTTAAGGGTCCACAACTTTGTTAAGGTTTTTGGGTAAAAATAAGGTTACTGGTTGTTATTCTTACTTTTATGTGTTACTATGGTTAGATTATTCCTTATCATTATAGTTATTTCATGTCTATTTGTTATCAATTATTAGCATATGTACTATTTTCAGGATTTGTACATATGGTAATGATGTTGTTTTTATTTTTCATGTATTTTCATTAATTTCTATATTACCAGTGTTGCTTTGTCAGGTTTTCTCTGACTCAGTAGCAAGCTGACAAAGGAAAACGCAGCTCAAGGCTTTCCAGGCTGCTTGGGCAGCCTGGACTGTATGCATGTTGGATGGAAGAACAGCCCAACCACTTGGTCTGGCCAGTTCACAGGAAAAGAGAAGGAACCAAAAATCATACTTGTGGCAGTTGCAACAAAGAATTGATGGATTTGGCACAGCTTCTTTGGTCTACCGGGAACATACAACAACCTCAATGTTCTTTCTTACTCATCTCTCTTTGATGACATTCTCAACGAAAAATCACCATTAGTCTCCTTTGAAATCAATCAAAAACAATTCCAATCTGCGTATTATCTATGCAATGGCATCTATCCATCATGGGGATCATTCATCAAGTCCATCCCCAATGCATGGGACTCAGCTACCTGCAAGAATTTCAACAGTGTGCAAGAGGCCTTCCAAAAGGATATCAAGAGAGCCTTTGGCAGCCTTCAGAGCAAGTGGCACATCTTAACTTTGCCAATTCACAACTGGTATCAAAGCAATATCAAACAGATTGTCTTGGTTGCATCATTCTGCACAACATGATGGTGGAAGAATGTACTGCTGACTTCAAATGCAATCCCAATTCAACTGCAACTGCACAAACAAGATTGTTTTCCATTGTCCCAGCAACCCTGTCAAACAAATTTGAAGAGAAACACAAGATTCTCAACCACATTCCATCGGAGAGGAACCAGTGGGAGCTAACAGAAGCTCTCATCCAATACCAATGGGCCAATTGGGGCTCAAGGATGGATTGAATCAACTTTCTCTCCCTTTAAATATTATTTGTCTATTTCTCTTGGTTCAATTTTTTCTATGCTTCTAGAATCTCACTGCATTGTATATTTTTTTTTGAATTGATCAATTTATTTATTCTAGCTTGAAAGAAACACTATAAATTGGTCATTTTTTTCTTATCTGCGTTACTTGCAACAAAAAAAAAAGTAAAGCATAAAGAGAAGAGAGACTGAAAAGAGATAAAAAAAAGGAAGACAAGGAGTAATAGGAATAAAAAAAAGCCAATGGGATTACAAAAAAATGATGGTTCAATAGATGAGTTCAAATCAGTCTCATCACATGCCCCATGAATATTCTCATCTCTCTTAATGTCCTCCTCATCAACCTCTTTATCTTCTTCACGGCTTTCTTGGGATTCAGAGTTTCCCCAGAGAGACGATTGACAATTTTCAGTGTCTCCTAACTGGGACAAAGCAAGCAATTTATCATGAACCAATGAGTTTTCCAATTGCAATGGGGATTTGGATTGAACACAAGCTGGCGGGTTGTCCAAGTCTTTTAAGACTTTTTCCTTTGCTTTCCTGAAGTACATGAGCTCGTATTCTCAACACACGTGGAGAGATCCTTGGACATGACGTCCATATTGAAAAAGCGCTTTTGTATGTCATTTGCACAAGACATCTTGGTGTGACACAATCAACTCATCTTGCAAGTGTTGGAGGCAGACAATTCCATTAATTTCAATTTTTTTTTCATGAGCTTGGCTTGGGTTAATGTGCGCTTGGCGGCCTTCACTCTGGTCAGTTGTCTGCCATTGTTACTAGGAGTTGCAACTGGATTGGCTTCAATGGTTGGTGTGGCTGCATTGTCTGCGCTGGGGGTGGGCTGTGGAGCTGGAGTCAAATTTACAAACCTTACCAGATATCCTGCTCAGGATATCCAGTAACATTTCCAGGATATCCAGTAGCATTTTTTTTCTCTTTTTTTCCCATTATATACATCATACACATTGAAAAAATCTGTCACACGCTCATGTTTTTTCATATTTTTGTTTTTTATTTTTAAAAAAAATGGAAAAAAATGGAAAAAAACATGAGAATGTGTCAAATTGTGTCAATTTGTATTATGTATGTAATGGGAAAAAAAATAAAAACAAAAAACCAAAAAAATGCTACCAGATATCCTGGAAATGTTACTGGATATCCCGGACAGGATATCTGGTAAGGTTTGTAGTGAAAGTTGATGGTGTCTCAGAACCAAGGATAACGGGACCAGATGCTTTATTGAGTGTTGCTTTCCATTTGGGTGCGTCTTGTAGTTTGGTCCATGCACTATTGAAAGCAAAATTCTTCTTGGTTTGATCCTGATACAAGATCTTGGCTTGACAAAGCCAATCAAGAGGCTCCAATCCTGAGGGTGGATTGCGTTCAATCAACGTGTATATTCCACAGAACTTGGTAACAGCCAAGCAAACATGGAACCATCTAAAAGCAAGGGAAATTAGATAAGATTCAAAATGTATGCTGGAAAAGAGAGGAGACAAACTTGCCTGTTTTTGAGGCTGCTTCCATTTCAATTGTCTTTTCCAGGCAATTTTCATTGAAGTGTTTGGCCTCTTTTTCCCAAAATTGATCATGCTTCATTGAGTTGGCAAAGATGGGATTTTGTGATGTGTGCAGCCAGCCTTGCGCAAGTTGAGCATCTTCTTTTTCAAGCCAGTTTGCTCCTTGTGCCATCTTCAAATGATTGATTGGAAGCCTTGGTGTTGAGTGTTGGTGTTGTATGTGTGCTTTGTGTTGCTGGGGATATAGATTTTTTTAGAAACGAGTTGGATGCGGGAGTGTGTTGGATGGGCGGAATGTAGTTTAGCGTTGTTGCCAATTCCTTCTAGAGTTGGAAATAGTTAGCAAAAAAATCTAAAATATTTAGCAAACATCAGAGGTTTAGCCTGTACGGTGTGAGGTGTTTGTTGCTAAAGTAGCGTAACATCAGGTTTTAACCACGCTGATGCAGATGCTCTAAGTTTCTCATAATGTAATCACTTCAAGCTCCAAGGCTATCCTTGGTTATTTATAAATCAGGTGGGAGGTAGAAATCAGTTGCAAAGGTCAAACAGAGAAGTCACCGCAGTCACAGAAATCCAGCAATCACACAGAGGCAGCAGTTACACAATCATATAACAAAAACAGGCACAGATGGATATCAACGGTGATGAAGAATCAGAAAACTCAAAATTGATTTGAAGAGCTGGTTGGAAGAATTTTTGCGCAAGCGGAAGTGATACCAACAGTTGATTGCTCAATTGCAATAGAAAAGAGGATAATGGTTGCAGACAGGCTTGATTAATAACGAGAAACATGTCAATTGATGAATTGGCCACTGCGGCTTAGTTAGGGGAAGTCTCTCCAGAAGATGGGCAGTTGTACCCCAAGTGGCAATATAATTACTGAAACAAGGTGGGCAACACAATGTTGTGGGTGGTATCACAGACAACACAAGAGGGATAAAGGGTGTTGATGAGGGCTTGCGCTTGGCAAAGGTTGCTCTTGGCTTGGCAGAAGCAGACCTTGATTGGGTTCAATTCAGGGCAGTAGGGAGGGAGATACAAGAGTTTCAGCCTGGCCTCTCTGAAGATTCTGGCTACTTGGCGGCCCTTGTGGATCTTGGTGTTGTCCATAACCAATATCAAGTTGACAGCTGGGTACAGGTTCATGCAAGGGAGCTGCCAAATAAACATCAGCAAAAGACCTAGTTACAAAAGATTCTAAGCTGCAATGCTTACAACTTTTCACTTCAAAAACTGTTTGAAGTCATGCAACTTGATTGTCTGTTTGACAACCGTCATTGCAAGCACCCCATAATAGCTAATGGCTGGGATCAAGCTGAAATGACTAGCATTCTCTTCCCTCTGATATCAAATGGCAGTTTGACCACACCTAGACCGGGAGAAAGTTTGGATCAGGTTGTGAAAGAAAATAGCAGACTCGTCTGGAAAAGCAATCCAGACATTAGTTGTAGGAGCGTATGGATATGGGTCTGGGTAGATAAGTATAGATAGCAGTAGGTGTGGCCGGAGGAGACCAATGTAGTCTCCTCCGGCTGGCTGAGCCGCAGCCAAGAAGACTATGTGACCTAGGACATCCTAGGTCACAACATTAGTTACCCAAGAGAGTTGTACTAGTGACAGATGTGAAGGGTATCGCGCAGCTATACCTGTGAACACCAAAAACTCCGCAGGGACATTGGCCATTTCCTTAATGTAGCAATACTTTGCCGTAAGACTCTTGCTAATGTTGACAGTGTTGGTTTTTTTGAGAGTGATAATGAGCTTCTCAACAAGTGCATCATGGAGGCTGCTGATCCAGATGAGGGTACTAGCAACGGTGGGCCAATACACTAACGTTATTTGTAAGTGTAGGGTAGTGTAGCAAAAACCAGCTAACAATAACAATGTTTCTTGTTATATCTTTTTTTGTGCTGCTAACAATACAGGAAATTGCCCAGGAAATAGTGACAGATAACAGCAATAACTGTTATTTTATCCTGTTAGTACTAATAAAAGGCCTGTTATTGCTGTTATTTCCTGTTATTTCCTGTTATTGTTAGTTTAGATACTTGTATCTGAGATAACAAATAACATCAACTTTGGAGTCAATAAAATGGCTACACTAACAGTTATTGTCCAATAACGTTAGTGTAGTGCAGTGGCCCATTGCTGGTACTAGTGTTATCATAAAGACGCTCTTGCATTTCATTGAGGAACAGACTGGGCTCCTGGTGGACTAGTTCAATCATAAATTCTTGGTCCTCAGCTGATAAGAGAGACTGGCAACCGTGGGCTGCGTATTCCTCTGGATCTCGCACAATCTGTTGGGTTTCATGGAATAGCTGGGTCCATCACTCAAAAGATTGCTGAGAGATGGTGGCTCCAAGCAAGTTGCATATAAAGCGTTGGGAATGACATTGGAGTGTCATGCGGATGGTTGCAATTTTGATGGACACATCATATCTTTGGAAGACCATGATGATAGATAGGGGATTGGAAAGAAGGGGAGGAGAAACAATAATGGATATTTTTCAACCGGTTGGGCGGGAAGGAGGCGGAATGGGGGGAAAGAAGGATGAGGGGGGATGATGATATGACCTGGTGCTGGTTAAGTGGGCGGATGCCCTGGAGTATTGATAGCTGAGTTGTGGATACCGTGAGATTTGACAATCAAGTTAATGTGGGACATTTGAAGAAGGTACACAAATTTTTGGAGGCACAAACTTCCTCTCCAGATAAAACCCTCACCAGCTGGCATCTAAATGCATACTGAAGCGGAAAAGTTGGCATGGATTTCCCAAGCTTTTCCGGAGAGACAATATGTGAAAAAGGAAGGTTGGAGTGTGGTGGCATTGACAGCTACCTGACGCAGCTTGGTTGTAGCAAGTCAAGCAGAAAATTGCCATTGGCGGGGATGTGTAGCGAGTCCGGATGACCCTGGATGCCTTTGGCGAGTCAGGTGGCGAGTCCGCTGGACCCCAAATTTGGTGGAAACTTGCTAGAACCGGGTCGCGGGCCCTGTTTTAGCCAGTCCACTGGAGATGCTCTCACATTTGGGTGAACTTGCCTTGCGCAAACAGCTGCAGGAACAGAGCTTCTCCACAAATGGGGGGTCCATTGGGCCACCAGGGCCTCGGAGCTTTTTGGGCTTCCCATCTTCAAAATTGTCTCTTACAAACCTAGTTGCCAGTGTACTATCCAGATTGACCTTTAGACTCACATCCAATCATCAAACCAGTTAGTGTTTGAAAACAGGATGACAGAATTTACAACATTTTTTGTCTGAGGTCTGACTTCTAATATGCAGCATTGACACAACACCGCTAAAGATTTTGAGCCCCAAAAATTCTATTGAGAAGTTTGTCTGAACCACCATGATATCAAAGCAGGAAGCTCTGGTTATGGTATACAAATATGAAAATGAAGCACTTGAGTAACAACAAGAAGCCGTTGGAAAATAAAGATAAATGACCTATGTATAAAAATGGAGCACATGATCCTACAGAAGCATCAGATTCAGAGCCTAAAAAACTACTTGGTGGATAAGCAATGAGTGAGAGGACTAATGGCAGAATGTATGATATTGGTGCAGGGATTTGGGATAAGCAAGATCAGTTATTTATGAAAATGGAGCACGCAGGCAAGAAAAAGAAGCAGCCAACCCTAAAACAGAACGAAACCGGAGTGATCAGGTGAAATGAAAGAAGAGGAAGGAGGTTTGTGACGGAGTAAACCCAATTTGAGACACAAGATACTGAAAAGTTGATGAATCAGCAATGATTGAGAGAGCTTTCAAGTTAAATGAAGAAAAGACAAGAGAAAACATGAGTCAAAACGGCCCAAATACTGCAACTGAGATCAAATAGGTTCCAAAAAAAAACGGTAGTAGAACAGACACTCATCATAGCTGGGCTAATTTTAGGGCTCCCCAGACCCCAATATAGCAAACGACATATAAAAGGAAGCAGATCCCAAAATTTTTACAGTCTT
Source organism: Puccinia coronata f. sp. avenae (assembly GCA_002873125.1). Taxonomy (NCBI): domain Eukaryota; kingdom Fungi; phylum Basidiomycota; class Pucciniomycetes; order Pucciniales; family Pucciniaceae; genus Puccinia; species Puccinia coronata. Next base: position 33,496 of record PGCI01000359.1, on the reverse strand, counting down.
GCTGAACCAATTCTCTGCGAGCACGCACAATCTCATCTTCACCCTGACAAAGTGGGCAATCATACCCCCGTTTTCTACTTTTGTGCGAGATACAAGCATAGTGGAATCGATGACCGCAGTTCCGGGTATTTCTTGGATAGGTGCGGTCGGAACGATCTATTTCATCCTCACAGATGTTACAAATCATTGCATTGGCTTCTATGTCAATTGCTCTTTCTGGATTTTCCTCATGATCATCAGGGGTTAGGCGTTCCCACTTGGAAGAACTCTGTCCAGCGCACTTTCCTTCTTTCGAGCGGTTGAGCAACGGCCACGTCTCTCCATCACGTCCATCCTCCTATGTCAATACCATTCATCAGTCCGGATCAATAGAGGCATTCCAGCCGGAATCTATGTTTGGACAGAAAATCAACTCACTGTTTGATGGTTTGGGGAACATCCATTTTCCGAAAAAAAGAAAAAAAAACGGAAGTCAGTATAGATGAATTGATCACAAGAGTGGGGTCTATCCTTTCTCGGAATGCTGGATGGAAGGACACCAACCAGACTTATCACCAAGATCAATAACATTTTTTTTCCCGCGGAGACTTTCACATGGTACCTCCGCCGCAATACTTGTTCCGGCAAGCTATGTACCCGTCCCGCATGCATATTTAGTTTAGGGTCAAGCTTATTAGACGAGAGAGGAAACGGGGAGATAGACTACCCACAAAGAGTAGCAAAAAATACGATCGCATTTTGGAGCTGATGAAGCAGCTGTGAACGGAGCCTTCAAACGATAGTTCAATCTGGATATATATGTCTTCACTAGACAGAAGAGCACCAAGTCGTCTCGTGGGAGCAAAAGGTCACCGCCTCACCTGCGCTCTCCTTTGCCCACACATATGATAACAATACACTCCCTGATGTGTCACGGTGAACTACGCAGGTCTGTCTCACCATCATATTTGATTTCTGCTAGTTTTTGTCAAGATATTCGTGTTGGAATCGCGGAAGTGATCAAGCTTCGCCGGCCAGATCAAAAACAAATCTGTCGATAATTCTCAATCTGAAGTGCGCTAGACTCAATTCTGACGGGAGTCACCCCGCATCAACAGGCTGCGCAGGCGACTAGTCTCCACAATGATCAGAGATAGAAATGATCAGATGAATTTTGTGTTTTTTAGCTTTCCTTTGGTTTGTGACAACGCATCCATGGAAAGGTTAGATTTTATGGGATTATCTTGCTTTCACCTAACTTATCACAAGTCCCACCTGAGAGCTTCGGCTCTGTTGCAGCTGCGGTGCTCCCTTTCCTGCTGAGAGCGCTCCGCACGGGGGAGCCTATAACCTCCGTTCCAGGGGCTTTGTTAAGCTACAGGTTTCACTGATTTCTTCTCTAGTGTATTTATATATCCCTGAATGAGTATCTACTGGAGGAGATTGTGACAAGCCAGATTAGTGATCTATGGCAATGAAGGAAAAAAGGCAAAATGTGTGTCACTATGGAAGTAGAGGATATGATGGAGACTAAGTTGCAGCAGAGCCTGAGACAAAGAAAGCTTAGGATTATTAATGAATTAGAGATTCAATATGAATCAAGACCAAAAGACGACAAAAATGAGCTCCAATTTCCCAAAGGCTCCTCTAACTGAGATCAACACAGACTGAGAAAAAACTGCAACAAAAGGAGACTATTAAAAGATGGAAATAAGAAACTGATATGACGAGAGCACGGGTTAGAGGCAAGAAGGTGATTGAGGAGTATAAGACTATAGGATACAACTGGAAAAGCGGCAACAATGGAATGAACTGATAAATAAAAGGTAATCAGATGAGAAAAGAAAGAAAAGGAAAGAAGAAAAGGTAAACAGAGAATGAAACTATTAAAAGGAAGAGAAAGATCCCTGTGATCTCTTGAAGAAACACAATTTTACATTGAACTCTCAAAAAGGATCCCTGTGTTCTCTTCACGAACAAAAATTTCACACCCCAATTGATCCTCCTCTTTTAGACATCAATGATGTCATTCCATCCCCTTAAACTGTTATCATCACCATCATCACAGGAAAGACTCCCACACAAAAAGCACCCCAGGAAAATGAATCAATAGTCTGTTACATAATTGCTATGAAAAATCTTAACATATTATGTGTCCTGCAGGAGTGGAACCCACATCACTTATATCCATGTGAAGTGTACTAACCACTGTACTAAAGAAGCTTGTAAATGAACGGCTGGAAGTGGGCAAATAGATCCCACAGGTGTCAAATGAGTACCCTTGAATGATGGGTGAAGCCTGTAGTGACAGGTGATATGAATGTAGACACCAGTGAATATGATGGAGCCATATGAAGCAGAACAAACCACATCTTCATAATTGCAAAAGTCTGAATTAATCAAGATTATGTAATTGATGCACGGTTGTGGTTTGGGCTTCCGCAAGTTTAATTAGATTTTCCTTTTGGATCTCATTTCCTTTCAAGTTGTATTTATACCTACCTTCCCAAGTCTTATTTCTATCTTCTTTATCTTTCATCTCACACTCCGCAACCAAATTGCTTCAGCTATCGCTCAATAATCAAAACAATGATATTGTTTGTAACCAGTAAACAATTTCCTTTAATTGACGCACTACCGTCCACTTCTGGACATCAGGAGGAGCTAGAAGCAGCTTCTGGGCAGGTTGTTTAATTCCAGTACACATGTGTTATTGTATTGTTAATCACTATAACTAACATGTTTTATTATTACTCTCAGGCTGGTTGGTTGTGACAATCCTATTGTTGTATAAGTGGATAACTGTGTTGTCGGCTTTAAAGCATTGTTTCCAGCGCTAACCTGAATCATCAAGGTATCACGGTAGTATTACTTCCTTATGATATGATTAAAATTGTATTTAAAATATCTTTATCTCTTTAGTTCTTTTACTTCTATTGAGTTTTTTGTTACTGTTTCAATAAAGCAAAGACTCTACTATTATCACATATTCACCGCTGAGTCATACCGCAATGATGAATATATATAATGCTGCAGCTCCTCTGGTGTTCTCAATTGGAAGCTTTAGAGGTGCATTTTGAACAAGCAAAATCAGTGATCAAATTTTATGGAAATGAAGAACATCAGCAATACCAAGAAGCCATGGGGAAAAAAAGGTATATGATCTGCAAACATGAACTACATGCTCATGCAGATGCAGCTGAGCCTGAGACAGAATTTTGTTTGGATAACTCATTAGGACAATTGATACATAAAAATTGAAAACACAGAAAAAACAAAGGGCCAAAAAATAAAGAGAATGGGACAGCAGTGAGTTGAGATGAAAGGAAACAAAGGGAATGTGTGTGTGACATATTCAAACTAATGTGAGAAATGAGAGCCTAGGAATTGGTAGTTGAATGAACAATGATGCAGAGAAAACATGAGTGCAAACTTCCCAAAGACCCTCTAAATCAACTAGGTTTGAACAAAAACAGTTTTAGACAAGCAAGAAGTGTGAGCTATTGATAGGGCACACAGAGAGCAAGAAATTCAAGAAGCAAACCTTTTAGACAAGAAAGAAGTGTGATCTATTGATAGGGCACACAGAGAGCAAGGCAACCAAGAAGCAAACCTGAGACACAATAGTGGATCAGTGGAGTGCCAGGGCTAAATCAAGATGTGAATGAATGTGAGTTGAACCTTTTAGACAAGCAAGAGGTGTGAGCTATTGATAGGGCACACAGAGAGCAAGAAAACCAAGAAGAAAAACTAAGGAAAGAAAGAGACAAGAATGAGAACAAGGAACAAGATAGGAAGGTGGTGAAAGAAACAAAGGGCCTGAGACACAATAGTGGATCAGTGGAGTGCAAACGCTAAATGAAGATGTGAATGAATGAAGAAAAGGAAATGGTACAACGTGGCTAAAGAATATTCATCATGGAGACACAACTAGGATAGGGTTTGCTGCGGAGGATACAACTATGTGAGTGTAACAAGAATAACAAAAGGAAATGACCCGCTCAATAAATAGAAGTAAAATGAGAAGATGATTGTGAATGGCCTGCTATTGCCTATCTCATTCCCAATGCCCAACAAAAGAACTTGCTAAGCAACATAACACAGACAAGAACTGCCTCAAAGGTTTCCTCATGCAATTCTCTACGCGCATGGGAAATCTCGCGTAGTCCTTCCCAAGGTGGACAATCATATCCCCATACTCTACTTTTGTACAAGAGGCATGCAGAGTGGAATTGATGACCACATTTCTGGGCAGTTTTCTGATTGGTCGGTTGGGAAGCAGCTATTTCATGCTTGCAGATTTGAAAAGTTGTTGGATTGTTTTGTCTTTCACGTGAGCTAAATTCTTTGTTCAACGTTCCTTCATGGTCATCAGAGGCTAAGTGTTCCAACAGCTGGGAGGAACTCCCTCCGGTGCACTTTCTGTGTTCTGAGGGGTCGACCAACTGCCACTTCATTTCATCGCTTCTACCCTCATTTATCAATCCCGTGATATCCGTCCAGATCAGTAAGAGCATTGAAGCCAGCACCTCTTTTTGGGAAGACAATTGACTCACTGTTGGATGATCTGAGGAGACATGAATTCGCCAACAAATGCATTATGGCCCAATGAGAATTCAGTCCATATGTTATGGGTAATCACAAGAATGGAGGGCTAAACTTGATTGGAATGTTAGATTGAACGACACAAACCAAAATGGTCACCAAGATCGGTATTGATCACTCGGTTGAAAGAGTGGTCCCAACAAGCTGTCTGTCCCGGGATCGTTGTATGTTTGGTTAGTTAAGGTAAACCTTAGAGGGAGAGAGATGCGGAAATGGACAACTCACAAAGAGTACACCACGGCCCAAGTCAACTTTCTGACAATGGAGCCGGGGTAGGTTGACCAAATGTTGTGTTGCTCTTCGCGGAGCAACCTTTTGTAACCCTCGGCAAAGTTGTAACCACATGTTGTTGGGGTCCTAGGTACATTGAGGGAACGGTTACAGACATGGCAAGCCAACGTACTGAAACCAATCCCTCAAACCTGGGAATGTTGACGGCCCGTTCAGGTCATCCAGTCTACAACGTTCACAGATAGTTGCTAGAATATTGTGGGCAGAGGGTTGGCATGATGAAAAAAAGAGTATCAAAGTCAGCCACCCATCACAGCTTAAACCCAGGAACTTGATGCCACTGGACTCAGTGCCCAGTTGGTGGATCTACCGCTGGGACATGCCAGATTAGATTGCAGACTAGATTCTTTCAATATGTTCAACAATCCGATCAAAGCTTGCCACAGTTTTTTTTACTCTCTTCTTTTTTATTTTTTCAAGTCTTTAACTTTTATTTTTTATTATTCGTCTTGCTGCCAGCTTTCTGGAGCGTTCAAGGACATGTCTGTTGGATGAACCAACTTTGTAGTTGAAAAAAAAACCCACTCTGGGACGTTGGCAAAACGTTACAGCCAACGTCCTACAGCTCATGATTTCGGTGTCGTTCTGGGAACAGGACAAAAGAGGGCCACCGTACCCTCGAGGTTATCAAGCTACCTTTGAGAGGACGGAAGGCCAAAGAGTGCCTGTCCAATCAACAATCAAGAGGGAATTGTCCTTTGAACGGCGTTGAAACCGCTCAGAGGACGTTCACGTTCCCCAAACGGCTGCTGTGACCCCCACCTGTCCCCTCAACGCGCGTCATCTCGTTGAGGGGACCCTTCCGTCAAATGAACGGAGGGGCTTCAAACCACCCTGGTTTGCCAAGACGTTGTGGGATTCTTTCCGTCAAGAAAGTGGATCTCATAACGTCCCAGCATCTGCAGCGGCATACCAACGTTGCCGCGGTTGCTGGGACGGTTTTCTGACCCAAATGTTGAGGGAACGAAATTTGATCCCTCGATCGCTCCTGTGGTGTATGAAGAAATCTGATCTCATTTTCCAGTTGGTGAAAATATGAACAAAGCGTTCAAATGGTGTTTTGATCACTTTCGCTCAACACAAGAGCAACAGGTCATCTTGTGAATCATCATAAGGTTACCGTCTCAACTGCGCTTTCCTTTGCTCAAACATATAACAATGACAGTACACGTCCTGATGCAGGCCAACTATACAGATCTCTTCTGGCTACTATGTATCAGCTTCGGGGCCTACTAATTCCTGCCAAAACATGCGCGTTGTAAACGCAGCAAAGATATTGAAGCTGCGCCGGCCGGACAAACACACAAAACCATTCGCGTTTTCGCTCTAAGCTTGCCAGACTCAAGTCTGACTGGAGTCATCCCGCGTATACAGGTTGTGCAGGCGGCTTGGTATTATAATGGAAAGTTGTGTATAGCAACCACACAAACTGCTTGTGGCACTTCCAAGCGCTTTTTTAGGTTGCGGCACTTCTGGAAAATGACAAAAGATTTTTCCTCTATGTAATGAGTGAGATAGCCCCGTTGCAAAGTGAAGGATGTTTGTGCAGAGATGTGGGACAATAAAGAGCAGTATAGATGACCAGACCATGGGGCGCAAAAGCAAGTTTCAATCAGCAGACCAACATGGAAGGATGATTCAGGAATGAGGTGAAACGAAAGGAAATAAAGGAGAGTAAAATATCAGAACAATTTCGATAGGCGAGATGGTGCACTGGGATAGATCAGCAATGAGAGGAAGAGCTCGGAGGATCTAAGTTGACTGAACGAGAACAAGAGAAGTACAAAATTCCCAAAGACTCTTTTAACTGAGATCGACCGGGTTTAAACACCAACTTCAGAAAACTGACTCGGTCATTGTGGATGTCCGTATTTAATTATTCCCCAAAACACAAAAAACATAGCGCCGAAGAAGTAAATGCAGAAAGCAGCTGCTTCACAGTTTTCCCTACGCAATTGTTTACGAGCAAGGGCTATTCCACTTGGACCCTGGCAACGTGGGCATTTGTATCCACATCTTGAACTTCTGCGAGGGATACATGTGGAGTGGAATAGATGACCACAGTTCCAGGCAGCTTCTTGATAGCTGCGTTCGCCATTCTCTATTTCATTCCGGCAGATTTCACAAATCTTGGGTCGTGATTCGTCATCGATTTCAGCTGAAATAACGTCTCCCAAAGCGTCTTCACGATCACTATCGGTCACGTGTTCCGAGTCCCACTCGGAAGAACTCCGCCCAGCGCAACTTCCCTCATTTGAGCGGTTAATGACCAACTGCCAACCTTCATCATCACTTCTATCCTCCTATATCAATACCGATACATCGGTCCAGAATCCAGATCAGTATTTAAGAGCATTCAACCCAGAAACTCTTTTCGGGAAAAAGTGTAACTCACTATTGAATGCTCTGAATTAACATCCACCCTCCAACAAAAAAGTAATGATGATCGGAGGTCAGTACACATGTTGATTACAAGAGTGGGGGGTTGTCCTCTCTCGGAATGCGGGATTAAAGCAAACAAACCAAAATCTTCTCCAATCTCGCTACTGATCTTTCGCCTGGTGAGACCATCAGATAGCCCACTTGCAGCAAGAGTTGTACCGACAAGCTGTCCTTCCCAAAATGTTCTGTTCAGGACCAGTTTTAGGGGTTAAAGGAAAAATAAAGGCAACTCACAAACAGGATCAAAAAGTATGATTTCATTTTCTAGATGATGAAAGAAGTCTTACAATATTGTTTTAATCTCCAAATATTTCTATGTCTTCACTCGACACAAGAGCAACAAACCATCTCGGAACGTAAGTTTACCGCTTCCACTGCGCTCTCCTTTTCTCAAACATACAACGATGATACTCGTCCTGAGGTTGGTCAACTAAACAGGGTCTCCAGCTTTGGTTTCGATGAGTCATAGTCATGGTATTTGTGTTGAAAACGCAGCTGAAATGAAGCTACGCCGGCCGGATAAAAAATAAAACTTCCAAACATTCAATCTGAAGTTTGCCGGACTAGGCCAGACACAAGTCTGACTGGAGTCAAGCGCAGGCACCTTTTGTCTCCACAATCTAATGGACATGTAAGAAGGAGAATCGGACCAAGCATCCTCTGCGACGTCCATAGTGTTGAATTATATCTGCAGTCCGCAAAAATAGCCCAAGAGGCAACAAGAGGAATGGTCGTGTGACTTACACACCTGTGGCCACCCTAAAGTATAATAATAAACAAGCTGGCATTTGGCATGTGTATCGCGCACCAAACCCTCACCTTCCCACTAAACCAGCATCTCCCCTGTGTTCCCTCCCCTCCCTTCATATCAATGACTCACAACCCTCCAAAAAACTCAGAGTCCCCCCGCTGACAAACCCCTATCCGGGGCACCGAGCTCCCCTCTGCGCGGCAACCCCAACACACAGCTGACATGACGCCGGTCATAACACAGCTGCTTAGCCGACATGACGCCGGTCATAACACAGCTGCTCAGCTGCGCCGCTGCGTCATGTGAACCCTCCTGAAAAACCGACCAGGCACACACCTCGCAGGACACACACCCCGCAGCTAACACTGGCCGCCCAGCTGCGTATTGTTTAAACAAAACACAAGCAATAACACACCCAATGCAATGCAGACGCCCTCACCACACCAATCAAGCCCAAACCTAACCCCATCGCTTGACTGCACGGACAGAACAGCAAAAGTTACACAAAACCAGTGTCCTGGGATGTACCTCCATTGCGGCCATTGCCCTCATTTGTATGTTTGTCGAGAGCAATCTTAAATGTGTCTCATTTCTTGTAATTATATTTGAGTTGTGTCTCATTTGTCGTAATTATATTTGTATGACAAGTGAAAACAGTCTTTTTCATTTTTAGCATCAGCGCAATCTTCCTGGCCTATTTGTAGTCTTCGCAAATTTTTAGTCGGAACAAGAAATAAAGAAAAAAGTGAAATGAAATCATGATTTGACAAGTAATTGAATGAAACCCGGTGATGGAGCCACGCTATCACTAAGAAAGAGCCTGTCCATGTTGAATTTATATTGCTTCACCTTCGCCAGTAGCAACTTCACCAGCAGAACCATCAATCCATTCCGTATACTCCGTTTGATCAATCAACGCCATGTCCACATACTCCCCATCGTCCACATCCTTGAGCACAACATCTTCCAACTCTTCATCAACCACCATCTGCCCTTCAAAATCGGTATTGTTTCCAGATCAAATCTCCTGGAGCATTGTGTTCCAACCCGCTATGAACTCCCAATTCTCAAAAGGTTGACACCTTTCCCACAGCCAGGTCAGGTCACCAGACCACTCGTCCATCATAATCCCGTGAGATAAACGCCGTCGCCGCAACTTCCTGTAAATGACCTTGCACTTCTGACTGACCCCAAAATCAAACAAGGGAATGTGGTCAACAAATGCGTCTTCTTCGCGTAATTCTGCAGCATCTCCGCATTTGTGAACTTTTCCAAACCAAGAGAGAAACAAATGCAGCAAAGAAAAATGTCAGCAGAACAATTGTCAGAATAGATAAAGAATGAATTATCAATTGAGCCGATCAACTCACTTGTTAGAAGGCGTGACATGACGGTTTTCAATTGATCATAGTATTCCACACCCCATCCCATTGCTCGGCATACTTCCTGAGCAATCAGATTGAACTCCTCTTGCACTCGCTCAAGAGTCAACACGGCCGTAATCCCTGCGCGTACATTTGGATCAATAGCCCATGGGGCTTTGGAGTGGTAGTAGAGCCCGTTGTTCCAAAAGCAATGATCCAAAGGAAAGTCTGCAAATTCCTTGTACGTCAGCGGATAGTTGGCAGCGTCACTCAGCGTCTGATCTGGGAAACTTGAGACATATTCCTTGTAGCGGCGATTGTACGCATCAATGTGTTTCTTGACTGCAGGCCGTCTAGTTTGCAAGGACTTGAAGATCTTCTCCTTCAGTTTAGTTCCCAATCGATTTCCCAAGGTCTTCAAATCTGTAATTGGTCGCTTTTCTGATTGAATGTGAACAGCCTGTACAAACAGCTCGGCCTTGGCATCCCAAAGCAACAAAAGCAGCTTTGATTCTTCATCTTCATGTTCCGGAAAAATAAGTCAGCAAAATGGGCTCTTTGGTCATCCAGCACATAGCAGAACCTTTGAAAGCAACATTTACCATCCATCACAGCACGCATTCCACGCTCACGGGTCAGTTCCTCGCGCTGTTGAGTAAGATCATTGGAATGGTTTGCGATTGCATTCAGGAGGTCAACAACTTCCTGTTTGGTCGCTAGAAACACTTCGGGCCCTTGAAGTTGCTGCCTGTATTCATAGAACCACAGTCAGTGCCTCTACCCAACTCTGTTGTTCATGCAGAGCCTGGTGGATGATGATGACACACCGTAAAAGCTCTACCACTGCTTCTTGCTTGTAGAGTGTTACCAGCTTTGCTCGTTGCTCTTCTTTGGCCTCGGTATGGCTTTTTTGAAAGGCACATTGGTCTTCCCACTGATGCTTGAAAAATCCCAAGCCATATTTTGTAGGCAAAGTGGTGTGAGGGTTTGTTATTTCGGAAAGGCCAGCTAGTGTAAGCTTAGCCTCGTTGCGACGCTTGGTAGCTTGTAAAAATTTTCTTTTTAACCATTTCGCTGTGACCAATCAAGCACAAGTTGATCAACAATTTACCCAATCAAGTTGGATTAGTGAACGATAAAGACTTACGTAAATCGCTCTGGCCTTTCATGTTGTGGTAATTCAAACGGTGTGCAATGGAAGCAAGGCGATGATTCCGAGTTGAATATCGCAAAGGGCTTACCAATGCCAATAAGTAAGACCATAATCGTTCGAGACCCTCTCCATCCGAAAGGCCCCACCCGTTGTTGAGTCGTGGGTGGTAATCAAGCTGGCAGAGCCAGTTATGCACATAGGCATGAAACACGGAGGTGCCAAAAGTGATTTGCGCTCGATCTTCCCCAAGTAGATCCCTCTGAAACATCCAAGTAACATCAAAAAATGGTTGTGGAAATCATATGCATATGTAACGGAGCCAACTCACTGCTCGCATGTACTTATCAAGAGAACATCCGATGTTGTAAAGAACGCCAATCCGGCGGTTTGCCTCGCAATCAGTAAGAAGCCTCTTAATCATAGCCACTGGAAGGCATCGCTGCTCGCCGGACTTGTAAATGTTGCCAACATAAATGGCCGCATCATGTCGACAACAACATCCCATCAGCCCGGTGTCGTCGCACCCCTTCCACGTCGATTCATTACGTTTGTCATCGGCCGCCTTGTGGGAATCTGCACATCAATCAGCCTGAAGGATAATAGTGAAGGGTAAGAAAGAAATTTTTGTCTTAAAGCAAACAAAAAGCAAAAGAAAAGAATTTGTACCTTTGCTGGGGGGCACAGCTCTATCTCTTTAGCCCGGATAATTGCACGCATCTCTGTGAATTCATGTGAAGGCAAGAAAATGCGAGGAGTTTCGAGGGGCTTGTAGTCGCGGCTAGCTTTGATGTGGTGGCGATGTTGAAAATTACCATTGAGACAGACAATTAGCTTGTCTTGCGTGCTGTCAGAGTAAACGTGGTGGTTGGGAGGTTGTGGCCCAAAGCAAGCAGTGCATGACTCGGACGCCAAAATTTGTTGAGGGGTTAATTCCAATACCCTAAACACGAGCTCGTCTGACATTTTTTCCAGCTTCCTGTACAGGTCTACCGCGGATGAAAAAGGCTTGCGCATGTGACGGGCCTGTTTCCACCGGCCAATTGAAGTTGTTAGTTTTATGTGACATGCGAGAGGTTGACACAGTGGCTTACGTGTTTCTTCTTCCGCGCAAATAATCGTACCAATCGTGGTTCAAGCCACTCTGTGATTGCCAACGTGAACGGCTGTGCACCCACATGGCCATGATTCCAAAGGGCATTGTGGAAAACCAACAGTGGTAAGGAGAATGCGGTCTGCGGTTTTACTGGTGAAGCGGCAATGAACCCCCGCTGAAGAAGGCGGAGAAGGTCACTGGTACATTTGCAGAAGTCAAACTCCGTACGGCGCTGGGCTATGGTTCAAAGAGGTCAGTGTGCTTTGTCAAATTGCCATGGTTCAACTCATCAAAGAAAGAGGAAAGACAATTGGACAACCATCTCACCATGAACATCCACCAAATCAATGACCCTGCACTTGATTGCATCGTCGGGGCACATGCACTTTGTGTAGTCTCCGTAGGCCTTGTTGTTGGTCCAGTTATCCGTGCGGATCTTCAAATCCATATAATATGCGTGGAGCGAGTTGATGATGGTGTTCCAGTTGTACTTCTTGGCCTCCTGACGCCACTTTTCCCGCTCGGACCTGACTGCATGATCGAATTCGTCACTCTCATAACCATCGTCAAGGGTAATCCAGTCAGACTTGTTATAAGCATCTTCTTCGGTGGTGGTGTAGGTGATAATGTCTTCTCTGTGAAAGTTGTCTGGGTTTGAGTCCCCATGAGCTTCCACGCTGACAAAGCCACGACGATGAATGGCGCCACGTCCATAAAAAGAGGCTCTTAAGTTGTAGATTTGTTCGGCCTGGCGCATGCGTCGGAGTCGCTGAGCACGGGTGCCCCCAAGAGTGCGCTGGGCCACTGTCAACATGAAAAAACAATTGTCACTTGATATCAAGTGACATCTGGCCAACTCCAGCCAGCTATCCAAAATCTATCCAGACTTTTTCTTTTCCTAAAACCATGTAGAATGAATTTTGCTCAGTATCAATGAGAACTGAGCTATTTCATGGGTATCCCTGAGCTATTGTACAATGGGAGCTGAGCAATGCCACAGTAAATGCTGAGCTCCTGGCCACCCTGAGCCCTGAGTTGCACCAAAGTTGACTATGAGCTGAACTGCTGAGCAGGCTGAGATTTACTGCAGTAAGCACTGAGCTGATGCTCATTTTTGGCTGATTTTTTTCAAAATTAAAATCAAGAAAACCAAACTTAAATTGAGAGTAGGAATGGAGTAGCTTTGAAGCTGCAACCAAAGTTGAGTAATGTCACTTGATATCAAGTGACAATTGTTTTTTCATGGTGTGTCAATTGCATGATGTGGGACGGGAAGTAAGGGGAAAGAGCAGATGCAGAAAACACACAAGTGCAATTGTGGGACAAGATGGTTCCTAGCAAACAGAAAGATCAGGTCAATTGGGGATATCGGTTGCAGGTTTGAGTATAATTGGGGATATCGGTTGCAGGTTTGAGTGTCTAGAGTTGGCAGACAAGGGGGGCAATATGAGGATATCAAGAAGTATAGAGTTGAGGGTGTGAAGAAGTACGTAAGGCACAAAGAAGTAAAGTTGAGGGTGGATCCGGTGGTGGTAGAAGGTTCACGGAACAAAGCAGGTCAGATGTATGTATACGTCAGTCATTTATGGTTCCTTGGCTCCGTCCGGCGGTCTGCTGTGCCAAAAATGATTACATTAAAATGGAAAGATGTGAAAAGTAGAAAATATGAGGTATGGGCATAACTTTTTTGTTAGAGACAGCAGTTGGATGAAAATTTCACAGTATCTTGATAGAAAGGTTATCTTTTTTCTATGAAATTTATAGCAATTGTTTGTGGATAGTTGATGAGATATGGAGGTATGAAGAAAACAAGGCCATAAGGGCTAAAGTAGGAAAAATGAGGTATGGGCATAACTTTTTTGTTAGAGACAGCAGTTGGATGAAAATTTCACAGTATTTGGATAGAAAGGTTATCTTTTTTCTATGAAATTTATAGCAATTTTTTGTGGATAGTTGATGAGATATGGAGGTATGAAGAAAACAAGGCCATAAGGGCTAAAGTAGGAAAAATGAGGTATGGGCATAACTTTTTTGTTAGAGACAGCAGTTGGATGAAAATTTCACAGTATTTGGATAGAAAGGTTATCTTTTTTCTATGAAATTTATAGCAATTTTTTGTGGATAGTTGATGAGATATGGAGGTATGAAGAAAACAAGGCCATAAGGGCTAAAGTAGGAAAAATGAGGTATGGGCATAACTTTTTTGTTAGAGACAGCAGTTGGATGAAAATTTCACAGTAATTGGATAGCAAGAGTATCTTTTTTCTATGAAATTTATAGCAGTGTTTTGTGGATAGCTGATGAGATATGGAGGTATGAAGAAAACAAGGCCATAAGGGCTAAAGTAGGAAAAATGAGGTATGGGCATAACTTTTTTGTTAGAGACAGCAGTTGGATGAAAATATCACAATAAACACATGGAAAGAATATATATATTTTTGTGAAACTTTGAGCAGTGTTGTAAATTTTGAGCAGTGTTGTATGGATTATGGATCAAAAGGGTAAGAATGATTGATGTTCTGAATAATCTTTTGGCAAATCATGCACCAGTGACAGAAAGTCCCAAATTTACCAGAATCCCAAGTGGAGAATCATGTTTTTCAAGCATAAGAAAAAGATTCCCACCTTTGAATTCATGTCAGTGGGTCAAGTACTTCCTGAGTTATACCTGCACACACATAATTAACTTTGAAGAGATGCACTATAATGTGTGCAGGTATTACCCAGGAAGTACTTGACCCACTGACATGAATCAAAATGTGGGAATCATGTTTTTCAAGCATAAAAACATGATTCCCACCTTTGGATTCATGTCAGTGGGTCAAGTACTTCCTGAGTTATACCTGCACACACATAACTTTGAAGAGATGCACTATAATGTGTGCAGGTTTTACCCAGGAAGTACTTGACCCACTGACATGAATTCAAAGGTGGGAATCATTTTCTTATTCTTTAAAAACATGATTCCCACATTTGGATTCATGTCAGTGGGTCAAGTACTTCCTGGGTAATACCTGCACACATTATAGTGCATCTCTTCAAAGTTATGTGTGTGCAGGTATAACTCAGGAAGTACTTGACCCACTGACATGAATTCAAAGGTGGAAATCATGTTTTTATGCTTGAAAAAAATGATTCTCCACTTGGGATTCTGGTCACTTGGCCAGTTCTAGTGGTGAGGGGCACCACAACTGGTCCTCCATGTCCTCAATATTCTTCAGAACATCTCCCATCCATATCTTCTCAACAATCCACAGAGTATTGCCCAAAATTTTCACAGAAAAAAGATAATGAATAATTCTAATTACTGTCAAATTTTTACTTGACTGCTGTCTTTAACAAAAAAGTTATACCTTTATCTCATTTTCCTACTTTAAGCCAGTTTGGCCTCATTTCCTTTTTGATCCGTATCTCTGCAACCATTCACACAGTATTGCCCAAAATTTTAAATCAAAAAGATAATGAATACATCTAATTACTGTCAAATTTTTATTTGACTGCTGGCCCTAACAAAAAAGTTATCCACAGATTCTGTGTTAAGTAGAGGCATCAGGGGCGGTGGATAAATATGCATACCGTCAAATCCCTTTGACGCATGTGCCTCACGCAACCTGCACACCTTGATTGATACCAACTTCAGTAGTTTGATATCCTCATGTCTTGATATCGGATACCATGTTCAACCCCTACAAGTACGGTCACCAGCAAACCCCTTCCAACTCCTACGAGTACGGTCACCAGCAAACCCCTTACGTGCAACAACCTCCAGCCAATCACCACTCAAGACCATTGGCCTTCATTCCAGGTTCACCGCAGGGTTCAAGACCTGAGATCAGGCCCAATGACCACAATGCCATGAATCACCCCAACGCGCCTTATGGGAACCATTGCTCTCAACTGCATGGCGTACCAGACAACCGCAACTCACTCGCATTGTCCACCCATACCCGCCATCAACTCATTCTGCAGAATGATCAGATATACCATGATCCCCTACCAACTCAGCAGCACTCGCCATCTCTCCATTCCATTAATTGCGCGCCGCAATCAAGCCACAATGCCGGTCTGAATCACCAGTCTAACTATAGTACTCCTCACGGTGCTCCGGTCAACAGTGTCTATCTTGGAATACCCACTGGTCACTGCTCAATATCTATGTCTCCCAACCAGTATGCTCCTACCGCCAGCACTCACGCATTACCGCATCACAGCCCACAGCAACCCGTTCAGATGAAATCCATACCAAACACTGCGTTATTCCGCCAAGTCATAGTTGCCAAGCTGCTTCCCAATCTTGCAGTCAAGCTGAAAGGTGCAATGGAACCTCAGGAGATGCCTGTTGCTACGAAGAAGCCCACCACTAAGAAGAAGCCCGCCGCTAAGAAGAAGCCCCCTAAAGCCTCTAATGCTTCCAAATCAGCCAAGAATCAACCATCAGCGGCTGAAGCCACGCAATCCCAACAATACGTTGGCAAAGGAGCAACAAGCGGTGAGTGTTTAGAATACTCTGGGCTGCATTTCTTACAATGGTTGTTGATGTGACACTTCCAATGTAGGTAGCACATCACGAAATGAGGGAGGTGGAAAATCTGGGACGTCCAAGAAGAAGAAACCACCAAAACAGCCGGTGTTGATCCCACAACAACCCACTCTGACCTTGACAGCTCCCCTTTTAGATATTGAAGTGGATTTGCGCAGTTTAAACAAGATCCTGTCCCCACCCAATCGCTCGCTTACCCTTGATCCCAAAAACTTCCCCTGGATTGAAGAGGAGGATCAACCTTGTATTGAAGAGGACAATCAATATATCACCGCCAATCACGCCAACGAGACCACTGACCACGGACGCAATCAAATAGAGGAAGCTCTGCTTGTTGACACTGAACTTAATCAATCCATACCAACGGACAACGAGGAGGGGCCTGTGCTCCCGCGGAACGTTGATACATCTGTACCGGCAGATGATACCCAAGAAGAAAACGCCTCCAATTCTGCACATCAGGGCAATACAAAGCCACCGAAGCGCCGTAAACTGTTGCCTCACCTCATCGCCCGACTTGATTCCATGGAGCTTGAAGAGCTTTGCAAACGAGCGAGGCATAATGGCTTCTATTCACGTCTGGTTGCCAAAGACAAAGTGGAGTTGGATGATGTGTATGAGGAGTATCAGAAGGCTCTCTAAAAGGTTGCATGCATCAACCAACTGAAACCCGAGGCAGTTCTAAACTATCTTGGGCAAGGTAACCAATCTCGAGTGTCTACAATGTACAATAATTTCTGCCAATATGATGAAGGAGCAAAGAAGATCAAAGCAGATAGTGAGCAAAGCTGGTTGGTTCTCTCCTGATCACCTCCGTGATTGCTGACCGTCCCTTTTTTTGGGCAATAGAAAGTGTTACGGTCCAACAGAGGTCATCAAAGTGTGGTGTTCTTTGGCGGAGCCTTGACAAGCAGGCACAAGCAAAGTTCAAGGACGCCGAATTCCTATCAACGCTCCCAAATCCTTTCTTAGACAACACAGAAGACCCAATAATAGAGTCCGGACTGGCTGATAATCACGCAACAGAGTCTGCACCTGTCTATGGTCGCAAGGCATTGGCCTCAAGGACTCAGAAGGGGCGGAAGGTAGCAAGACCCAGCTTGTTTGATGCAGTCCGCTGGGGAAGCAAGATCAAAACCGATGTGAGTGGGGTTCTCTGGCTCCTTGGTAGTAATTTCTTGTATGGCACATTTCTCACCCCAATAACCATTTAGCTTACCCATCTAGCAAAACTCGCACTTGGTTGAGGGCTTTATGGTTCTTGTGTATCCTCATAAGAAGGGCAGAGCGGTTCTCACAGGGGGAAGCCCCATGGGCAAAAGGTTTATGGATATGTTTCCGAACGATGCCAATCCCACCAACGACTTCCTCGACTTTGTCAAGGGACACATTGCACTGAGCAATGTGTTGGGTTGCCACGCTCCTCTCCCGACAAAGAGCAGGAAAACAATCAAGGACACTGTTGCGCCTTGCCCGGACTACAAAGGTTTGTAAAGCTTGCAGTGAATCATACGCTTAATTTGACATGTGACTGACTGGAGACAAAACAGGATCATTGGAGAAAAATATTGATGCGGTTCGCGAGCAGCTTGGCTATGCTATATGTAGGCCAAATAGTGTTTGCAACAATCTATCATGTAGAATTGATTTTGACCATCTTCTTATTATCAATAGATAAGGCTAGTGGTGGCACTTGGCTGAATGGATGGCCTGGAGCGAACACGTTGAAGCAGATGGAAAAACTCAAGTTGGCCATCCGGATCAAACCCAACAACAAACAGTTCCATGTGAAAGACATCTGCAAGCGACCATCTGACTTAGGTATTGGCCAATCAAATCAAATCTTGACAGCTTTAGCAAACGGTTGGATTGAACTGGTGTCTACCAATCCGGAAAATGTGGAAAATTTGGGGGATACAAGCGTTCAGGGCACCATAGGAACTAGTCACGTGGTTGTCGCTGGGCCTGTGCCACCTGGCGAGTCTGGGGCTTGATAGCGGCACGCCCTTTGGGCGTGCGCACGCCCTTTGGGCGTGCGCACGCCTATCCGCACGCCCAGAAAAAATGGCGTGCAGCCGCTGCACGCCGCTTTGGAAAGGCGTGCAGGGGCTGCACGCCTTTCCCCGCACGCTGCACGCCATGTGCATGCCTACAATAGGCGTGCAGGCGTGCAGAGCCTGCACGCCTGTCTGAAGGGCGTGCAAAGCCTGCACGCCCTTTGGACAGGCGTGCAGGCTTTGCACGCCTGTCGGCTCACGTAAGCCTCTCGATTCGAGAGGCTTATGTGAGCCGCGGTACCCTTATAAGGGTACCGAAGAACCCTTATAAGGGTACCGAGTGGTACCCTTATAAGGGTACCGAGTGGTACCCTTATAAGGGTACCGGGTACCCTTATAAGGGTACCAAACGGTACCCTTATAAGGGTACTGCGGTACCCTTATAAGGGTACCGAACGGTACCCTTATAAGGGTACAGTTCGGTACCCTTATAAGGGTACCGTTTGGTACCCTTATAAGGGTACCGTTTGGTACCCTTATAAGGGTACCGTTTGGTACCCTTATAAGGGTACCGTTTGGTACCCTTATAAGGGTACCGGGTACCCTTATAAGGGTACCGGGTACCCTTATAAGGGTACCGTTTGGTACCCTTATAAGGGTACCGGGTACCCTTATAAGGGTACCGTTTGGTACCCTTATAAGGGTACCGGGTACCCTTATAAGGGTACCGTTTGGTACCCTTATAAGGGTACCAGGTACCCTTATAAGGGTACCGGGTACCCTTATAAGGGTACTGGGTACCCTTATAAGGGTACCGTTTGGTACCCTTATAAGGGTACCGGGTACCCTTATAAGGGTACCCAGGTACCCTTATAAGGGTACCCTGGGTACCCTTATAAGGGTACCGAACGGTAACCTTATAAGGGCACCAAGGGGCTCACGTAAGCCTCTCAATTTGAGAGGCTTACGTGAGCCTGGCCGCACAGGCGTGCATGGCCAGCACGCCTGTCCGGCGGGGCCGCACGCCAAGCCGGCCGTCCTCACGCCATTTGTAGGCGTGCGGACGGCGTGCGGCATGCGGGGGTTTGCACACCTAAAAAAAAAGGCGTGCAGCCCCCGCACGCCTTTTTTTTTAGGCGTTTGGGGAGGCGTGCGCACGCCCTTCGGGCGTGCCGCTATCAAGCCCCGGCGAGTCTGTGCCTGAGAAAGGAAAAAAGAAAGCAAACCCAAAAAAAGCAAAGTCCAAGAAGGCAAAGCCGACATCAACCAAAACAAAGAAAACAGATCGGAGTACACAAACTCATCCAACTACCAAGTCAGGACGAAAACCTACAAAACGCCAGCATCGAAAAAATGTTAATGATGAGGATAAGATGACCTCCTCCTCAGATACAAGCGATTTGGGAGAGAGTTGGGAACAGTCTGAGTCCGAAGACAGTTCAAGTGAAGAGGACCAAAGTGCGGACGACTCCAATGGAAATTTGGCCGAATATCATGTACCGGTTGCAAAGCCTAACAAGAAGAGACAGCGAATTTCGGCGCCGAAGTTGAAAATGCTAGAGAATTTGAAGAGACGCAAAGAAGATAAGTCAAGCAAGGAACATGAGCCAGTTGGGTCCAATGATAACAACACTGAGGCAGATTGCCCAGTCAATGGGAACGGCAAGGGTTCTTCAAGACCCTCAAAAAGGCAATGCACCACCGCAACTGACTCATCACGGCAATCACAATGATATCTCTACGGTTGCCTCTCTATTGTGTTTTTTGTTTTTGTTCTGGTTGCGCTTTTTTCTCTCCCTACGTTCTCTCTTTTTTCACTTCATTCTCATGTTGTCCTTTTTCACTTCTCAATGGGCAATCTATCTTTATATTCCAATAACACTTCTTCTGGATGAGTGTTCACTCTATGACAAAAAAAATGAGAAGAGCGAGTGAATAAAGAACAAGCGAGTAGTCACAAAAAGAGGTGGGTACTTGCACTGCCGGCATTAACCGGTCGAACACGGCTGCTCGAGCGGTGCTCGAACAGCTGTGTTCGACCGGTGGTCGGACGGACACTGTCCGACCGAAGCGAGAGCCAACTGGTCGGACAGATTTGTCCGACCGGTCCCGGCTGGTCCTGGGCAATTGGTCCCAGGAACTGATCGGACAGGCCTGTCCGACCCGCCGGCAGGTGCTTCGGTCGGACAGTGCCTGTCCGACCACCGGTCGAACACGGCTGTTCGAGCACCGCTCGAACTGCCGTGTTCGACCGGTTAATGCCGGCAGTGTTGTTTGGAATATGTGGAGTCAAGCATTTTGATTTATAATAAAGGTTTGGCTCTAGCGGTGTAGGTCTAGTCCGCTGCTGGTGCTGCGGGTCACCGGTGTGCGGGGTTGTTGTGGCAGTTAAGACAAGTTGGTGTTAGGGCTGTGCGGGACTGGGGGAACATTGTGTGTGATGTGTATGCGGCAGAGTTGTGTCGTGGACGGGCGGGAGGGGCTGTGTCATGACGACGTCCGGCTGGAATCGTCATATTGAGAAGAGCGTCAGGTGTTATTTGATTTGGGATGGTGATGTTGTCGAACGGGTCAGTGCCCCAGATAGGGGTTTGTCAGCGCACCGGTGTGTCAGCGGGGGGACTCTGAGTTTTTTGAAGGGTTGTGAGTCATTGATATGAAGGGAGGGGAGGGAACACAGGGGAGATGCTGGTTTAGTGGGAAGGTGAGGGTTTAGTGCGCGATACACATGCCAAATGCCAGCTTGTTTATTATTATACTTTAGGGTGGCCACAGGTGGACTTACAGATGTGAGTCACATGCAACCTGCCTTGCTAAACCAAATAGGAATTGAGGACCCAAGAAACCCCCAAAGTAGGTGAGTAACCTAAATGTATGAATTTTTGGAAAAAGTGGCAAAATGATACGCACGAAATTTGTATGAACGGGGTTACAAAACCAAAAGGGTACACACCAAATGTGGCAAAAATGTATGAATTTCCAATGAAATTCAGTTAAATCCGCTGAAAACCCTATAAACCCGGCTGTAATACGGGGGATTTCGGGCTCCCGGTGGCATTTTGCCTTAAGCATACGCACAAAAATGTATGAATTGGCCAAAAAAAGCCATTCCCCGGTGCCCCCCGATGTATGAATTTTGCCAAAATCTGGGATTTCACGTTACCCACCTCTGTAGAGGGTTTCCTGGGTCCTAGGAATTGTCGCTGATGTTAGATCTCTCATGCGCACTGTTGAAACAGATGACAGCAACAAAGAGAATCGAACAAAGCAAACAATGACCGAAAGACTCCAAGAGTCGGAAAATTCTCACGTAGAACACAGGTGAGCAAAAATCAAACATAGGAAGAATGGGGGAGAGTGAAAGACCAGAGCTGATACAGCTCATTTCGTCCAAAACTCTCACCGCCAGATCTCTCGCTGAAAGAATAACTCCTTGCGACAAACAAGGAAGAAGCCTGGCCACTCGTATTGACCAAACGACGAACAAGTGAGTACAAGTCATGATAATGCTATCATAACTGGGATGATCCAGATCTGAGACTAATGGAGATGTCGTCATTGCAGAAGAAAGCGCAGAGAGAGAACACTCCATTAGCGTGAGGTCAAAAGGGACAATCTCAAGTTAAAGCATAAAGTAAGATAAATCACAATCTTAATGAAAAGAAAAAGAAGAAGAAAAGAAACAATGAGCTGATGAGAAGAACGATTGAACAATAGATCAGAGAAAGCATAGCGCCTCCTGATCAATCCCAGATCTTCTCAACAGCCAAAAGAAAACCAAGAAAGCAAGGATAGTTCCTGCCCCTAGGTACATTGTATTTTCTTTATCTTTTCAACGAATAAAACAGAAACTGTAGATAGATGTGGTCGTTGTTCTTTTAATTATCATCATGGCCTAGAGTATATTGATTGAAATATAAACCCCTAGATCCTTGATTTCCTTTACATAGTGTCATAGAAAGCTTGGTGTGTGTGGCTCTCCTTTTGCGTTGTGCTGTTGAAGCGCGTGATAATGATTATATTTTATGAGTTTGTCTTAACTTTCACCAATCACTCCTCTTGTTAACATGTTTCTACGTGATCTAAGAATATGAAAGTGAAGCATGTAAGCCAGGTATAGAAGCCATGGGAAAGAAAGACCAATGATCTATGAAAGTGGTAGACATGAGAAAGCAGAAGCCAGTGACATGTCAATATGGAAGTGGCCCAGAGCAACTTGTTCTTTCTACCTGGTGTTTTAGCTTGGGCAGTTTACAATCCAATTCCTCTAACAAATGATGCAGCTCATCATTAAGACATTTTACTTAGTAAATTCATCACATATGTAAGCAAATAGTAGAAATTCAAACCACTTTTTTCCAGTAATTTGAATCCTACTTTGCTGCAATTTTTCAGTCAAATGTCTGCAGCTGCCAAACAGTGTTTCTTCCGAATATCAGAGGGCAGTACCAAAGAATCTAGTCAGCAGAAAACAGAATTTCATCAATTTAAGAAATTAGCTTGTCCTTCAGATTACAAATTGATTGCTGAGAATATTGGCCAAACTTCAATGGGCAAGATGTGTTTTCTTTGCTTTGAACCGTATTGATCAATTACAGTTCAACGCTGCATGCACAATATTGTGGATTTAGGATTTCCTGTGTCATGAATTTTCTTTGGGTGCTTGTCTCACAAGCTTTTGGCAAAGCTGAATCAAGATCTCTTGCCAGCAGCGTTTTGATTCAGTCCTGAAAGCTGAAGCAGGTAATATGATTATTGGAGGGCTAAACACCCCGCTACTCGTCAACACACGCACACATTTTCAGTTCTCTCCTGCTCAAGGAGAGCAGGCTGATCTCGGCAAGCAGGAATTCTATTTGGATAACTAATGATTGAGAGGAGGATGTGGAGGAATGAAGGAGATTTTTGCAGAGATTGTGGACAAGCAAGGGACCTGATCTATGAACATGGAGCACACAAGTATACAAGACAAAGCAGCAGCCCCTCCAAAAAAAGGGTGAAGCAGGAGTGAAGTGAAATGAAAGGAAATAAAGTAGATGTGTAACAGAGTAGAACTAATTTGAGAGACGGCATATTGGGAATCACTGGATCTATCAGCAACGAGTGATAGAACACGTTCATAAGCTCAAGCTGAATGAACAACAATTAAGAGCTGAGAAAGAGCGAGTCGTGCAAACTTCCCAAAGACTCTTTTGAATGAAATCAACCAGGTTTAAACACAAGCAGCAGTAAACTGGAGACAATCATCATTGGCCTAGTGCGATTGACAATGCCAAAAGATAGAAACCGAGGAAGAAAAGACTGCATGCAAAAACTTTTGCACATTGTTGCTGTTGCCATTCATGACGAGCCCGGGTAATCTCACTTGGACCCTGGCAAAGTGGGCAATCGTACCCCCAGTTTCTGCTTGTGTGAGGGATACATGCGGAGTGGAATAGATGACCACAGCTCAGTGCAGTTTTTGAGTGGATCGGTTTGGAATCAGCCATTTCATGCTCGCAGATTTC
Source organism: Puccinia coronata f. sp. avenae (assembly GCA_002873125.1). Taxonomy (NCBI): domain Eukaryota; kingdom Fungi; phylum Basidiomycota; class Pucciniomycetes; order Pucciniales; family Pucciniaceae; genus Puccinia; species Puccinia coronata. The sequence goes on along the minus strand of PGCI01000359.1, from coordinate 9,774 downwards.
ACAAATCATCGGATCGGCTTCTACTTCAGCCGAAATAATTCCACCCCCCGAAGCTTCTTGACAATCATCATCGGTCACGTGTTCCCAATGGAAAGAACTCCCTTCAGCATTTCTGTTTATTGGGCGGTTGATCAGCTGCCACTTTTCTTCATCATTTCCCTCCTCCTATATATTCAATATACCCGGACATTGGTCCAGATCAGTCAGAGCATTGAATCCAGAACTTCTTTGCAGGCAGAAATGAAACTCACTATTGGATACTCTGAAGCGACATCCGCTTTGATTTCCAAAAAAGAGTTCATGATGATCGGAAAGGTCAGTACACATGTTGATCACCAGATTGGGGAGTATCCTTTCTCGGAATGCTGGACTGAAGGACACGAACCAAAATCGCCGAGATCTTTAGTAATTTCCTTCCCGTGGAGACTTCCAGATACTCGCTCGGCGACTAGGATTGTTCGCACAAGCTATCCGTCCCGGAATGACTTGGCAGTCAGTTTCGGGTCAAGCTCAGACGTACGATGAGATGAACGACTCACGAAGAGTATGAAGAGATACGATCGCATGTTCTCGCTGACAAAAATATGAATAGAACCTCCGGATGGTGTTTTGATCCCTATATGTGTGAACCCTTTAAATGATGTTTCGATCTCTTTATATAGTCCTCACTTGACACGAGAGAAAAAATTGGGCTAAGGATGAAAGATGGAAACCTGCTTCAACTGATCTCTCTCCTTTGCTCAAACATATTTTGCCCAGCTACTCAGGTCTCTGGAAGTTTATTGGGTATCAGCGCTGCGTCCTACTGTTTATCATAGTCAAGTTAAATAGCCAAGTTATTTGTTTGGAAACGCAGCACAGATGCAGCTACGCCGGCCGGAAAAAACAATTAAAGCTGTGGGGATTCAGTACGAAGTGACGAAGTGTGCCAGGCTCGGCCAGACTCAAGTCTGACTGGGGCCACGCTGGTCAAGCCGCTTGTAATAAAACTTCTTGAGCAGACTATCACAGTCATTAGATTAAGCAGAATCTTCTTGAACAAATTTTGGGACATTCCAAGCCATAAAACACCCATCACGATCCGTAATAACTTGTCTCCCGATCTCCCTGCCAAACTAAAGTAAGGGGAAAGCCACAATGCTTGAGTTACAACATCGAAACGCTAGTGTGGGCATTGCTTCCAATTGCAAAGGGCCGGCAAATATGTATCCTACCTGCAGCTTTAATGGTCAATCCCCCATCCCCACAAGTTCTCTTTGATGATTTGTTTTCAGATCTCATTCCTGCCTTCAAGCTGGCAGTTCAAAATCTTGAGGCCAAATCAGTTTCCCTGTTCTACAGAAGCTACACTACCTCTTTCTAAGTCCTAGAAAAGTTACTGTAATAATAGTGGAATCTGTCAAGATCACGATGAAGCCAATTGTTGGACATTGCATCCTGAGCTTCGCAATGTCAAGAAGAAGGCCACCAGCTACTCCACGACCACCAGTCAAGCGGACAAACCATCTGAGGAGCCCGAACAGTATGCCTATCACACCAGCTGCACCGGTGTGGTGTGCTATTTAGGTTTCAAGTATCAAATATGTCACAAGGATCAATTATCCCATCAGGGATGTCACAAACCTGACATGTCACTACATATTTCCACTCTCACTGGTACTTAAACCATAGTCACTCACTCAAACCTCCGGACTAGTCCCACTTAATCCATAGTTATATATACATAGTCTTTATACATAGTTTTATAAGTACATAGCACAGGGACACATAGTCATATTTTAGTCCATAGTTTTAGTCCATAGTTTTAGTCCATAGTCTTACATAATCAACTCTGACCAATCATCACGTACGGTTCAGCCATCAAGTTCTGACCAATCAACACGTAGGATTCAGAAATAGAAGTCTGGCCAATCAGGACGCACGGTTCAGCCAGAAGTCTCAGGAAGAATTAGCTCATCAAGTTCTGACCAATCAGAGCTCACGGTTCAGACAGGAAAACTCAAGAAGAATTCAGTCATCAAGTTCTGACCAATAAGGACGCATGGCTCAGCTCTGACCAATCATCACGTACGATTCAGACATCAGGTTCTGACCAATCAGAAGACATGGCTCAGATGCTTACCAGCAAAAATGCCTCAAAGGATTTTCACACCAGCAAAAATACCTCACTATTCAATATAAAAGGAGGGCCTCTTCCCCCTCATCAGAATCAGGCAGCCACAGATACCCACCTCATCAGGGGATCACCTACACACACCCAACCAGCAAGCACTCACATTCACAACCACTCAAACACATCCATCACACAACAGAAGAAGGCCAGAAAGGTAAAACACTTACATCTTTCTCAAGATAAGTAAGTGTGATCTAAATCGGGGAAGCCTGAGAAGCTTTCATACCTTAAGGGCATTATATCTTAAAGGCTAAGAGAGTGGGGCATAAAATATCCTGAATAGTCCACTTTTCATTATTTTCATTGATAGTCATTCACAGAAAACATAAAAGGACATAAAAACATTTCACTTACTCTTTTCACAAGACCTTATCATCATCACCTCTTTCACAAAACTACAAAAGACAAAAAGATTTCATCAGCTCTTATCATTCAACTCATAGTCTATTCCTGATCACTTCCACTCTATCCCATTCTTACTTATCTTATCTCATCCACTACATCATATCAAAGATCCACGCACACTAAAGGTGATATTGCTGAAGAAGAAAGTTGATCTAAGCCTGATACGAGACTACTACATATCAGTTTTCCTCTATCATTAGTTAGCCACATCAAATAAATAATTTTGTTGTGTTAGCTCTTACGTAGTATATTAGAGGGGCAGGTCTTTCAAACCACCCGTAACAGTCATAATAGTTCATATATAGTTGAAATATTATCTCAGTTATTTCCCCCTCACAGGACTGCCAACCCATCCCAAAAGGAGTTCTCACATCTGGTGTCCCAACAGTGGCTGACTAAATTCAGAAGATCAACAAAACACTTAATCAGCAACACAAAAATCACCAGATAACATCGGCGTGGCGCATACAAATCAGGGAGAAATCAGTTCAACAATCGAGAGGACGTATTGGGCACTACCCCGGAGTTGGTACAACGGAAGTCTTACCCAGGAAGAATTAGCAGATTTAGACGAACTTGCAGAAGAGATTCAAATTCGACGCATAATAGAGATTGGGATTCAAGAAAGAGCAGGAATGGCAGACATGACGGCAAGAGGACTTGAGGATTCGGCAATCATTCAACAACAGCAAGAACGTATTACGTTTTTGGAAGAACAATTCGAGCAAAACAAGAAGGCGGAAGCGGAAAAGGAAAAGGAACGGTTAAAAGCATGGACAAATGGCTGGCAACAAAAGTGGAAGAAATGATGGCAGAATTTATGAACTCACGAACGGAGGCAACACCGCAGGACATCCCAATTCCAGAGACACCACAGCCACAGATTAGATTCTCTGTTCCGCCAACCGGCCCAAACATAGGTCAACATAGATTTACAACATCTACCCCGTATACGGCAGCTCATGGCAGAGACAACCCAGAAACTCCTCACCCACAGAACATGCATGGAGGCTCCTCCACTTACAATTTTGAGAGAGGAAGAACTAGACCAGGGTATACACCACGAGAGACGCCAAACGAAACTCCAGCAGCTAGTCCGGCGGAAACAAGATTTGGGAACAATAGGGACGTCAAGTTACCCGAGGAAGGGGAATTTACAGGACTCATAGATGCTAAGAAGGCCAACATTACCTTTGACGGGACCGACGTGGAAGGATTTATTAAACGACTAGAAAACATAGCATCAATTTTGAAGTGTGGTAGTATAAGCTTAGCTCGCCAGCTCCCCTATATCATAAACAACAACAAAATTGGCAGGTCAATAGAGTTAATGGAAGGACATGAGACAGGAGACTGGGAATTATTGAAGAAGTCTTTACTTAGGAAGTGGGGAAGAGCCACGCCGCTTAGAAGATACCGGGAAGAGAGCATCACAGAGCTTGTTCAAAAGGCCGTGGACAAGAAAGGAATCAAAACCAACGTGGAGTATAGGAAATTTATCAGCGAATTTGAAGAAATGATGGACTATTTTATCAGAATGGAATACAACAACCTCAATCCAGAAAACGGGGACCCTCTGTGGAAAGCGCTCTCTGACGAACTCAAGAAGGAAGTAACCAAGGAGCTTGCTCACGCCAAGAAGTTAAAGAAGACCAAGGACGGTAGAAACATTATTCCCAACCTCAGTATTCTCAAAATTTATGTTGAAGAAGCGTTGGTGATTCTAGACTTTGATGGCGAGGAAGAAGAAGTAACGGCTAAGAAAACTGTGAAGATTCAAGAACCAGTCAAGTTGGACTCTCAAGAAGAGGCATTCAAGAAAGCAATGGAACAACGCAGAAGAGACACGTCACCACATTTCAGCAGACCTCCTTCCCCGCACAATTTGGACGGAAGACCCAGAACAGGGCCATACAATTTTGAATGCTATTACTGTAAGGGAAAGCACAGTGTTGCAGAATGTGAAGATTCTGCTAAAGACTACAGAGAAAGAAAGTTTTATAAGTCAGGAGGAATATATTACTATCCAAACAAGCAGCCCATAGTATTAGAAAATGACTTATCGGTAAAAGACATGGTCCACAAGTATTTCAAACAGAACCAGCCATCCAAAGAGCTCAACCTAACGAAACAAACAAGGATCCACTGTCATCAATTGCCGAAATTGAGGAATGGGGTTCCTGGATTCCACCGTCAGCAAATATAGATGAAGAAGAATTACAAAACAACATTGGGTTTGGGATTTGCAAATCTCAGAGGATACAAGAAAAGAATCCGGTAGCTAGTAGTCAGCCTGTTCCCGGTCCAGCTCAGCAACCTGTGATACCAACAAACTCAAAAGAACCAACCAGACAAAGAAGAAATAGTCTCCCTGGGGCTTGGATAGAGAATGAAGCTCCCGAAGAAGAGGACAGTATCACACAGACCCCAGGCAAAAATCCTGCTCCCGCAAAGAAGAAACCTGCCAACACAAAACCAGAAAGGAAAGATGACTTGGCAAGACAAATGGCTGATTCTCTGGCAAGAAATTTTACAAGCAAACTTACACACTAACTCTGGAAGAAATATTGAAGATTGCACCTCAGTTCTTACAGACACTTCAGAAGTCTTTGCCGGACTCCGAAGAACTAGAAAAGAGCATCAATATTGGGAGAATTCAACATCAACAAGACTGTAATTTGGCCGAAGAAGAACAAGGAAGACTCACATACGCTTGTCCAGTAGGAATGGTTGATATGACAATAAATGACCGCAAAATCAGAACTTTGGTGGATACTGGCGCCGAAATGAATATAATCCCCGAAGAACTAGCAAATCAATTAGGCTTTGTGACAACCGAAATATTCATGCGCTTAAGAGGGATTGGAGGACACTTTACCCCTATTGTTGGACTGGCTGAGAACGTCGACGTCAGCATCTTTCCGGGACATAAAAACTTGGCCAACTTTTTCATAGTCAAAGGCTCCGTCCATACGGTGTTGGGAAGACCTTTTCTAGCCGACCACAATGTTAGACTTGAGTTATCAAACGAAAAGGAGAAGTGCTCAGCTTTCAAGACCCTTTAGGGAAAAGACTATGCATCCCAATCTGCTTACCAAATGTGCCGGGATGGCATAGAGAGCCTCCCATGTTTCGACAGAACTGTTCCCTCCAAGTAGTAGATTGGGATATGCTAGACCAAATCAAGGATAAGAACGTGGACGTACTAGAGGCCGACTGGGAACAATTAGAGAAGGATGAGGAATATCAAAAGATCTTTAGTTCAACTCTTCACCCACCAAGATTAGACACTATCCCAGAGGAACTTACAAAAGGAAAGGACGAACAACAAGAAGATCCCTGGAACGTGAAACTGGCAGAACCAGTTGACTGGGTTGAAGAATTAGGCGGTTACAAAGTCACAGATGAAGAGCAAGAACAGATTGATCAACAGTTTGCACAATCCGAAGTTGCATGGGCAGCAGAGCCAAAGCCCTATAATTCTATAGCAGACTACTACTGGAAAGACAAGTCATTCCCGCGCCGATTCAGAAACGTCTTTGATGAATCCGAAAGGCCCAAGACTCTCAGAAGAAATCAGGGATGGTTAGCAGAATTACCCGGAGGTTTCACAGATTTGTTGGATTTCTTACAGATACTGGACTCAACCGGAGAGAAGGCTTTTGTCAGTTACGGAAATTGGAGCTCAAGATTTGGTTTTGTAAGTAGGAAAGTAAGAGAAAAATTATATTACGGAGGAGGCAAAAACTGGTACCGGATCAACATAAGCAAACCAGCAAAGAAGAGGAAGTTTGAGAGGCAGTACGAGTACCTCTTTCGGGTATCCTTTCAATAGTTTACTCACCAGGTCAAAGTTTTTTTCAAAAAATTTAAAAGCAACTAAAAATTCTACAAAGGAAAAGGTTTTTTATTATTTAAGGAGTTTTTATCAGTTCTTACCTGGTCTTTTGTTTGCAAATAAAATAAGAAAAAAAAAAAAAATGGGGAGGATACTAACAGCAATATTCAGAAAGAAAAAAAAAAAACAGTATTGATCAGCTTCTCTTCATCCAGGATTTTTAATTGGAGTCACTAAATTCCCATAAAACATTAAAAAAAATAGATTGCCTACCAAAAGTTAGCTCGCATCAAGATACCACCAGATTTGATCCATCTTCCAGCTTTAGAGCCAATTTTCTCAAACAGGCAGCTTGTTGCATCATTTTGAAGGAAAATTTGCTCTGGCGACTTTAATTTGGCTTCCAGGACGTACCAGGCATGATTCCACGCTTGGAGAGAGATCCTTTCAAATCTGATAGGCTCGGAAATACTAGAAAAGGCACGAGGCGCAAGGAGATCACTTGCATCTGTTGGGCCAATTGAAGAAAACAAAAAGAAGAATTTCAGGATCATCATTGGCTGTTGAAGCGACTGTACAGCTGTTAAGAAAATGAATCAAATTGAAAATAGTCATACACAATGGCATTACCATCGGCGACGCGATACGGATGATTGAAGCTACATAACAAACTGGTTAAGCGTCGCACTAGCTGGCAATAGTCTATATCGAGCAGCTACAACAGATTCTAGAGAGCGACCATCATTGGACTTGAAGAGAAGTTTTGAAAAACATGTATAGCAATACTAGATCAGGATAGCTTCAAACATGATCTACTGCTTTCAGCAGCAAAGGACTACCTAGTAGCAAGGAAGGAGGGACTACATAGCCGACAAGACGAGCATTTTTACTTCGGGATCGATGCGTGGAGCTACTATACAGGCGGAGCGCAGGACTCAAGCCAACATGGCTCTGCTTCAACTCGGAGCAGGCAGCTAGAACAAAAAAAAAAAGATTGGGCACTTGAAAAGACGATTTGGAGGCTCGGACCATTCAAATAAAAAAAAAGAGAAGGAAAAACAAGAGAGCATAGCGACCACTTCAGAAAGCTCACGCCGGGATCAATGCTGGTAGCGAGCGACTTGGACACAAAGACAGATTAGAGAGAGACGAAGATTGAGGACACACCGCACCACTCACACACCGAGCTAGGGAACTGGCGATGATAAGGAGGAAAGGCAAAACCGGCTCACCTTTATAGTCAAGAAGGGAGCTGGGGACCGTTTGCTGGAGCACTGGCCGAGCTGTGGTTTTCATCAAAGGCATTGCAGCAACCCAAGCGGCCTTTCTTTCTTTTCAATTGCGATTGGGATTAATAAAAGCTCAGAAGCACCAATAATAGCTTGCGGGATCGGCGGCGGACTTCTTTGATTCGACCGACATACAGAATCTAGGGATTTAGAACGGATAATCGATCTTAGACTGAGGATTGGTCGCAATTCAGCGAGGGCAGCTCAGCAGCAATGATCGAGCGATCACAATTGATTGCATAAATGTATCGGTCGGATGAAGATGAGGAGATGATCACAAATAAGAATCAAAAAAAAAAAAAAGAAACGATTCACTCAAGTTCAAGCTAAGAGATGACAATCAAGCGGAAGAAAGACAATACAAACAGTTTGGGCAACAGGAAGAGGGATCAACTGGCTATGAGAACATGTGGATCATGCAGCCTTGAAGTTGGAAACCCAATAAATGAGTTCTGAACAGAGGAGCGCTAGCGATCAATCGGTTTGAATTAGGATGCTGGGGCAAGACTCATGCTTGCGACTAGCTGCTTGGCTCCAGTACAGAGAAGAAAACACAAACAGGCAACCAAAGCGAGCTGCGTGAAAACTGAACTACAAGAATCACAAAGAAGAATTAAAACAATTGGATGAAACGTCGATGGCGGGATCAAGAACAAAAGGAGGAAAGAATGGAGCGAGGAGGAAGGAAGAGACAGGGTACAGAGGATCAAGCTAGAGGAGTTCAGCGTGCAGCTTAAGGCAGATCAAGTATTGGATTAATGCGGGTAGCAGGGCAAGATTGATTGCAGAGATATCGGCCGGCAAGGAGCACTTGTCGATCATGCGGTCTTCAAGTCGGGGAGTTGATAAATGGCACATGCTACGTACAAATCCAGCTGCTTTGTGTTGACAAGTAGGGCTCTGCCTCCACTATTGAACAAGTGTCACACAGGGTACCACTTGCATACCCTTAAGAAGATTTGGATTGAGGAAGAAAAGCCAATATAAAACAACACCATTTGGGACGAGTTGAGAAGATGAGCTGTAGGCTGCTGCGGGTTTAGATACCTGTCACTCCAAAGGCCAGACACCAGCTAGCTGCACGGCCGTTTGTTCTGGCAACCCTGGGGATGAAAGATTGAGTAAGGAGAAGGTACCAAAGACCAATTCAAGTGCACTGCAACCAGCCGCTATTTTGTCTCGGGGTCACAGACAAGAAAGATAAAAAAGATCAAGCTCAGTTCATTTGTGTTAAGCGAGTGAATGAAAAGAAGAATACGGACATTGACTTACCTGCTGGAACCAACATCAAGATCTGGTGGCTGGACTAAACGCCGCACTGAACTAGCGGCCGGATATGCATAAAGTATATGTTAAGGGTTGGCGATATGCGGTCAAAAACCCCGTCCGGTCCATTCGGGGGACAAAAACAACACTCGAAGCAATCTGCCTGGCAGATTGCTCTCACAGATTAAACTAAAAGAACACAGAAGCCGGCACGGTGCCCTTGAGCTAAAAAGAGGCTTAAAAACAGAAAATTTCAGAGTGGTCCTGTATGACCTTAAACTGCGGCAAGTCCTTCAAGACTTAGGAAAACTTTTGCGCACAAAATCGACCACCACCATGGAAAACCACCTTTTAGCAGCAAAATACAAAACAGTTGATAAAAAGATTAGGCCTGTGAATCACGCCATGCCTCAAGACGTAAACCCCCCTCTCCAACGTCCTGCATTGTCAAGGGACCCTTACCAAACACCCCTCACAATGCGTCCTCCGGAATTCACCCCAACCTCTCGAATTACGCACGAAAGATTAGAAATGATAAACTTTGGCCCCTCCGGGTGGCTTACAGAGGAAGAATTAAAGCTTTTAAAACATGTGATAGTACTTAGGCAGAATTCTGTAGCCTTCTGTGAAGAGGAAAGAGGACTTCTGCGCCACTCCTACGGACAGCCTTATAGAATACCGGTCATAGCGCACGAACCCTGGCAGAAGAAGCCAATACCAATACCAAAACCAATTATGGACGACTTTGTAGAGCTACTCAGAAAAAGAATCAAGTCAGGTCTCTACGAGCAATCAACATCTAG
>PGCI01000358.1:0-89693 GCA_002873125.1 Puccinia coronata f. sp. avenae | reverse complement strand
TTCTTACATGGTGAGTGGCATGCCTCACAAAGGCATTCACATATCCCATCTGCCTGCTCTAACCTGTTTTGCCAAGGTTCTTCATTCCCCTAGGAATCACCAACTACTGAACAAACACTTATGAAAAAATGGAAGGGCTATCTAATTCCCATGAAATTTATAAATAGCATCATCAATCCTCACAAACTTCTTTACGTATCCTGTTTTCCCAACATGTTTTGGCAAGATTTTTTATTCCTCTATACCTCACCAGCTATTTGAAAACCACCCTAAAAAAATTCAAACAAGAAAAATGAAAGGGGGTTTTTAAATACCCTGAAATTTTCACATGATTGGTGGCATTCATTACCAATTTATCCATATTTCCTGTTTTCCTACTCTAACTTATTTTGCCCAAAGTCTTCATAGTATCTTGAAATTTGAAGTTTTTCTGCCTTTTTTTAATCTCATTTTGGATGTGTTTTATTTATTTCTTGGACTTCACTTTTTTTTTTCATGGTTAACTAACATTTTTCATTTATTGACCAAAAGTAACAAAATGTGAAAATATCTTGCTGAGGGCAGTGGTTTGATACAAAATGAGTGATCGCGTTTGATTCGTCTTGATCATGCGAGTAAAACGATGTCCTCATTGTGTGTATCCGTTGAGCGATGACTGAGCTACAGTCTTTCAAACAGTGAGGTGTGATGGCCGGTCGAGGTGTTCACGCGATTTGGAGGATCCGAGTTGAGAGGGATTCGTGCGGGATCCAAAAGTGCGGGATTTCACACCTTTTGCGGGTACACACACTTCGGGACTGGCTTTGCGTGCAGCCGCGAGGCCAGTCTCACACTGCATCAATGCAGTGTCCATAGGTCTATGTTGCTCACCACTGTCGGTACCATACACGCTATTACATAGCGCCTGTACACACGCTGTCAAGACTAGCAGATAGCAATCGAGCACCCCTCGTTTCATCTCGTTTCTCTGCACTTCCCCGCGGCCCCCTGAACATGTAAAAAACTATTACAACTCCCAGTTCGCAAGTCCGGCTGCTGTGCATCCCCGCAGCACCCATGTTCTTTCCATGAGCCCTGCTCGTCACACCACCCTGCCCATTGTCCATCCCTTCTGACCTGTATGCCCTGCTTTTATGCGGTTCCTTCTTTCCCTTGTCAAACAACAATTGTTGCTTCAACATTTCACCCAAGCTTGAGCCTACCTACACGAATCATCAATCTTGAAAAGTACGCAACTCAAGATCATCATGTCTGTTCCGCCGCATCTGTCTCCCCAAAGTCGCTTGTTCATACCCTCAACTCCAATCTCCAACTCTTCCATTCCGCCAAACCAAAATTACGGTACTTCCCTTTATGGCAACCAACACCATGCTCACGCCTCTCACACCCCATTACCCAACTATCATCACAATCAAGCCTCTCAGAACCCGTCATCCACTTATCATAATCAACTTCATCTCCACAATCATCACTCAAATTTGGATCAGTCCTCTATCTCTACTAATCAAGTTGCCAATTATAATCATGCTGCTCATCAACATCCTCCTACCCATGCCAACCATCCCCATCAGTCACTCCATTTGTCACATTTTTCCAATAACTTGCTGAACCAGAATCACTTGCATCACAATCAACAGATGAATCAATTGCATCACAATCAACAGATGAATCAATCACATCACCATCAACAGATCTCACTCCCTGACCTATCATCCAATTCTCGACCCTTGCCATCTCGACAACAAACCCCCCTTCCTTCTTCTACTGCTTCCTTATCCTTAACCCAAGGTCAACAGCGAACCACTCCCTCAACTCAACCGGCTGTACCTATATCTTCCAACCCTCCTCCGCTTGCAGGCATCAACCAGCGTAAGTCAAGAAAAAGGAAGGCTCTGCAGGTTAACCCACAACCTCCTCCGGCACCGCGCTCTCATGAAGAGCTTCTAAAAGAGTCAGAAGCTCAGCTGGCGATACAAGCCCGCAAAAACTCAAAAAAGGCTATGTCTGATGCCGATCGTTGGCACTTTGCTGAGTTTTACCGCAAGCAACGGAAGCTGCTCATCATCGAAGCAATTGAGCGATGTGTCTTGCTACCAATGGTAGATGGCTTCTTGTGGGTCCCCCTCCTTTACTTGGGTTCACTTTCCATTCTCTCTTGATCTGCTTGCTTGCTGACACGATTCCTTTCATTCAGAGGTAGGCGAATGCCTATGAAGAAGCCCAATCGCTGGAATTACTTCATGAAGACTCAGTCCGCACGGGGTGTCTTTCGCGGTAGTAAGATAATCATTGTAGATGTCTTTTGTAGGCATGTTACCAATCCCTGATCTTGTTTTCCAGGTAAAAGAGGAATCAAACACCGGCCGGCGATGAAAGGAGTGTTGGAGCTTTGGCACGAGCTGACTCCCACGGAAAAGGCTTCTTATAAGGATGGGGTGCCTACTTCAACTCAATCAATCGACAGCCGCGCTGAACATGCCAGTCGGGGTACATCGCACAACAGTGCACACCAAGAGGCTGAGGGAGAGGCACACAATGGCTTTGAGGATGTCCCCTCGGATGACGATGACGATGTGAACCTGAGCAACCCTGTCTCCCTTCAACGCGCCAAGAACTACGTTCAGAACTATGCTGATGAATGGCTTGGCAAGGTAACGCTCCCCCTCAAAAGCCTTGAATATGTCCTTTTGCTAACCCGAAGTAATGTTCAAAGGCTGTACACGTGGCCAAGACAGCAAACTGCGAGATGGTCTTATTTGTTGTTTCCAAGCACCTCGCCGCCCACACCTTTCAGCTGGTCAAGGCAACACATGGTGCCAATAACTTTGTTGCTGCGTCGGCGCGACTTGAGGGGACCCAAACCTACGCGGCTCGCCTACAAGCGTATATCACGGGGTACAAGGTAGCTGAGGTTGCAAGATTTGCTGAGCCAAAAAAATGTATGTTGTCTCTGACTCTCACTCATGTTGTGAAAGTCTCTCAACTGATTAAGATGCATTCCAGCCACAAACAAGCGACCGGTCTCGGCTGTTGCTCGCATGTCAACATTGGTTGGTAAGTGAGCTATCATCCTCAATGCCTTCCTGAGACTGACATCGCAACCTTGCTGTAGCTGAGAAAACCAAAGGGGCACAGTCCCGATGTCCTTGGACAAACACGGACTTCAAACTTGCCAAGCTAAAGTATGTCTGGAACTGCGACCCGGAGCCAAGACTCAAGCCGATTGGCTTAAGAAACCCAGCCGAGGGTTGCACCCATCCTTCCAGACTGTCATTCACAATGACCTGGATGATAATTTGATTGATGTTGTGTATGATCCTACTATCCCCGATGGGATAACACTGCAAGAGTTCTATGGCACACGCTCTTCTTCCGAGGGTGCTTCTCCTTCTAACGAGGGCTCTTCCTCTTCCAGTAGCTCCTCTTCTCCCTCTTCCGAAGGCTCCTCTCCTTGGTAGATTGCTGCATGAATGTGAACATTGCATCTCAACTTATGTCCAAGCTTTTGTATACCAGCTTCCTTTAGTACATAGGGTATCCAAATCTGTTCCTTACTTCGGTCCACTTGTCTCACCAATCTTAGTGCCTTCCTCTATGCCCCAAACCTCCTCTCACCTATGCCAAGGTTCTTCTGTGTTGATTTCCTGTTTCAATGATTGCCTATGGCAATCTTCTGCTTTTCCAACTACAGTCATCACACACTATAACAAAAAGCTGAGAGAAGCAACATTGAGACAACTTTGAAAACTGATGCCAATGGACGTATTTGGATAGATAGGATTTAGCTTGGTGATTGACAATTTTGAGCCATAGTGTAGAAAATGAGTTCCAATTAGCAAAACCCATAAGTCTGGTGTGAATGAGTATTGAGTAATGGAGAATTGAAAATTATTGAGTAATGGGCTTCAAGTTGGAAAACTGGATGTGAAAAACTTTTTCTTGAAGCCACAGGGCATGTAACAATTTTCCAGTATTTAGATACTGTTTTTAATTTGAGGAATGAATAAAGCACCTGGTAGCACATACACAGATTTTTTTACACAGTGCATGCTGCACCAAAAACCCAGTTTTCTGCATGCGCACCTGGTTTTATTATTGTTATTTTATTTTTATGCAATATACATAAAACTCAAATACCAAGCTCAGTGGGCTCAGTTCATTTTCATAGCCCATATGGTTTACCCACAGTAGTTGATTCAGGACTTGGCCAAAATTTGTGCCTACCAAGATGCTGTATCTCCTGTTGCACATTTCCAAATGGGCTCCAAAGTGGCTCAGAATTTATCTCATGTTCATATTTCTTTGCTGTATGATTATTTGACATATTTCATCAATGGTTCATGCACAGTAGCCAATTTAAGATTTGGCCAAAATCTGCTCCTACTGAAAACTTGTATCTTGTGTTTGATATATCCAAATGGTCTCAAAATTGGATCAAAAATTAATTAATTAGTATATTTTTTGACTGTAAATTTTTTTTCCATAGCCCATGAATGGTTCACACACAGTAGCAGATTGAAGATTGGGCCAAAATCTGCTCCTACTGAAAACTTGTATCTTGTGTTTGACATATCCAAATGGTCTCATATTTGGATCAGAAATTAATTCATGAATATAGATTTTTACTTGATAAATAAATTACATAGCACATGACTGGTTTACGCACAGTAGCTGTTTAAAGATTTGGCCATAATCTGCTCCTAGTCAAATGTTGTATCTTCTGTTTGACATTTCCAAATGGGCTCAAAAGGATCAAAAATTAATTGATTACTACAGTCTTTTACTGTATAATTATTTTCCACAGAACATGAATGGTTAACTTGCAGTAGTCAATTAAAGATTTGGCTAATTTTGCCTGGTTTGCCCAGATCAGAGTCAAGGGGGCATTTTCATGGAAAATGAATGTTTCAATTGTTTCCTTACCCACCCCTTCAAGTGCAGGAAAGAATTTGATCATGAAGAAGATTTGAATATGAGGTGTAGAAAAATAGTTGAAAAAAGCATATCTTCCCCTGAAATACTGGGAAATAACAATTTTGTTAAAGGAAAAAGACATGTGATAATTCCACAGTAAATATAGAATGGCTTTGTTTTAATAATTTCAAATTTACAGCATTATTTGGTTGATAGATGCTGAGATATGGAGGGTTGAAAATTATTAGAAAATGGGCAGTCAGAAAACTGGATGTCTGAATGACTTGATTGAGAACCAATTGATTGTCAGAGCCACAAGCAAATGTGAAATTTGCAGTATTTGGTTAATGGCTTTGTTTTTGATGATTGGGAATATGTATTACATATTGTTACATGTTGTGGGAGTGGATGCTGAAATATGGAGGGTTGAAAAATCTTTGAAAATGAGCTCAGACTCAAGTTGTGAAAACTGGATATGCAAATAGATTTTTGTTCAGTCCAGAGGCCATGTGGGAATTTGAGTTTATAGAATTGTTAAAATCATAACCTCTAATTTATATAACTAATGAAGGGTTGCTGAGTCATGGATTCTTCAGGAAATTTGCAAAATGAGCTGTGACTCCACAAAATCAAGGATTCCAAAATTGACAATTCAGTTCTGAAATATGGTAAAAACCATTGAAACCATAGGAATCATACCACTGTGTGCAATAGATCCCAATTTATCCTTTGACATACCCTGCCACATCTCAAAACATTACACAAAACACTTAAGTTGTATATGTCAATGTATGGCTCATAATGTACTTACCCAATGCCAAACTCCTATGATTTTTTCAAGGAGCATTGATAAGAATCAGAAATATTTTAATAGGTGCAACAGTTATAAATGTGGTAAGATGCAATACTTTAGGTATCTCTTTATGTGACTCATCATGTACTTCAGCCAATGAAATGATTCTGGAATCATTTTTTTGGGTGTAGTAGTAAATTTCAACTTAACTCAGGTACACCCTACTGCATCTGAGTACACTTATGTGTCTGGGAATAACTCAGGATGTATGTACTCTATCTCCTGTTGGGCAGATTTTTTGGAAAAGCCCTAAAAGCATTACTGTTGTTACACTATACAGTATTAGTATTCAATGCTATGTTCTCATTAGTTTTTTAGTTGGTCTTGGTCTGTCTGATAAATTGTTTTCACTAGTTTTTGAGTTGGTCTTGGTCTTCTAGTTTCCTGTTTGTTAATTCAATTTGTTGGGATCTTTGTTGACTGGTTGGCAGGACATGCCAAGATGCTACCTGTGATGTCATCTTCATATTGATCCTAATTCCTAGTGGCATATTCCTCCCTCTGGGATGCTTTTGTGCCCAAGGTTGTGGGTTCAAGCCTCTCTTGAGGTGCTTGCCAATTTCTGCTGCTTGGAGTTGATACCACAGGAATTCCTTGAGTGCATGCGATAGAAGAAGTCTGTCGCAACACTTGAGGATAACAAAACTGTGTGTGCCAAGCAAAGCAATCCTTGGTGGAGATCAAACAGGCTTCAAGTAGCTGATTTCGCAGATCAGTCATGCAAAGGGCTTATAATGTGCAAATATTAATGCTCTGATAGCATAAGATATGAAAAAAAGAGGAGAATGAGGTAACAATAAAGTATTTTTGAACAAGAAGCAATTACATAGCCCCCCACTTTTGCTCTTAGCTCACTTTGAAAATGCTTCAACCCTCTATATCTAAGCAACCATTCAAAAATTAATGCCATTGATCTCAAACCATTGGAATAAACCCATTATCTAAATGCTGTAAAATTTTGACATGGCTTGTGGCTTGAACAAATAAGTTATTCACACATCCAGTTTTCCTACACTAAGCTCATTTTCAAAATTTCTTCAACCCTGTATATCTCATCAATGATTCACAAAATACTGCTATGAATTTCAAATCACTAAGATGAAACCATTATCTAAATACCTCAAAATTTTTACCTTGCTGGTGGCTTTAACAAAAAAGTTATTCATGTATACAGTTTTCCTAATCTAGTTGACTCATTTTCAAATTATAAATGGAATGCAGACAAATTTTACTTTGTATTGGCAAACAAAAAACAAATTCAGTGAGATTTCTATTGTCAATAAAAAAACATGTCAGTATAATAACAAGACTGTCAGCGTTGTGGTGCAACACCATTTTCCTGTTCAAGATCAGCACGCATTTCCACATCAAGCATATTTTCAATATCAGCTAGGTATTGCTCGTCATCAACATCCTCATCCTCATCAAAATCTTCATCATCTGGCAAATCCAATGGCAAAGGAAGTTCAATCACTTCACCACCACCAAGCACGTTGATTTGAAGCAATGTCACATTGCCTGGGATTCCGGAGAGAAACCCATAATCCATGGCTCGCTGAATCCTCTCAATCTGAGTTCTCCACAATCCCAACATGGGGATATCAGCATTTTGGGCTGGTGTGTTCGCCACTACGTCTGGGATAACTCGGTTCCAATCAAGCTGAAGAGTGCATATGTGAATGAGTTCTTTGTGAATAACAGCTTGGAAGCCTTCAGTTTGTGATTGAGGGCGTTGATTCCAGCCAAGTGTGGATGTTGAAGAATCTTTTCTAGAGATGGAGGAACCGCAAGTCGATTTCGATTTGAGGAGAACTCCAGCAGTGTGGTCAAAAAGGTTACATAGCGAGTATGTTGGCCTGTAGCCCATCGCACCAGTCGCCTTACTTCCCATCCAAGCCTGCGTATTTCCTCGGCTGATCGCTGATAAGACGCAAGCTGTCAAATACCATTCTGAGTGTTTGGGTCGATTGCCCAAGGCTTGTTAGCATTGGTGAACAGGCCATCATTCCAGAATGTATTGTCGGCTTGCAGCCTAAGCAAGTCGGTATACTGAATAGTGGGCGGCGCAGGACGACTGGGATTACTGGCCATGAATTCCTGCGCATGTTGATTATAGGTATTAAGCACAGTGTTGAGTTTGGCTGCTCGCTTACGCAGGGCATCGAGAATCTTTTGCTGTCCGCGGGTGCCTATAGTAAAAATAAATGTGGTGAACTTTCAGGAAAGATCTTTGACATGGCTCATTGGTACCTACCTAGCGATTTACTTTCTCCTGCACGGCATACACGGAGCAAAGGCTGCTTTTCTTCCACAAGAGACAGAAAAGCACGCCTTAGCTCTGTTTTTGAATACCATAGCATCCTGAGTTTATCTCGCTGTTCAACTTCAATGAGATAATGTGTGCTTAGCTACAAGCAGGAAGAGAAAATCGGTAAGATTCACTTACAAGGTAAGTTATCAGCCAGGCCATTGTTTCCTACCCTGGCCCTCTGGGCTGCAAGGTCTGCTTCAACTCGAGCAACCGTTTGTGCTCGGTTTACAACTTGTTCAGGGGTCATGGGGATGGAACCCCTGTTTTGATAGCAAGAAATCAGGAATCAGATATGCAGTAAAGATCAATGGATGAATAGCTTACCAGGCGCGCCGCAAGTTTTCCTCCAAACTGAGGAGACGCCCAAGCTCAACCTCATGCCGCTCAGAGGTGTTGCTGTTGAGATGGTAGTTTCTTTCATCTTGCCATTGCTCCTCGAAGTATTGATTGGTATACACAACCTGTCCCGTTTCTAGATTTCTGATTGCGTGGAGCTTTGCAAGGGCCTCGGCAGATAAGCGAGACACTTCCTTGGCATGCTTCAGTTTCTGAGACAACCAGACAGCTGCAAAAGTCAAATGCATGAGCTTTGAAGGGTGGAATACCAAATGTGGGAAGCAGAACATAAACAATGGCTCACCTGCGGATTCGTTTAGATGACTGGTGTAATAATCTGCGCGGGACTGTATGGCATTGAGTCGGTGTAGTTGAGTTGAAACGCAAAGAGTGGGTATCAAAGACAATAGGAAGGCCCAGAGCCTTTCAAGACACTCGCCATCCGATAGCCCCCACCAGCGATTGAGACGGGGGTTATACTTGACTTGGCAGGACCACTCATGCACATAAGCATGAAAAACTGACGTGCCAAACATGAGGTTTCCAAGTTGATTGTTCATCAATCCCCGCTGTCCAAAGCCAAGTATGTCAGTTGCTTTTAAATGAGACACAGGATCATTTGATTAGAATTGTATGATTAACATGATTAAGCACTCACCTTTCGAATGTGAGTCTCAAGGTGACAGCCTAGATCATAAAGTATGCCAACTTTTTGATCAGGAAACGTGTCAAACACATGATTAAGAATCGATATTGGATAATAAAGCCTATTAACCACGCACAGGTGCTGTCAGTTGCGTCATCTCAAGGGAGGTCAAGTAAGCATCAATGGC
The DNA here is from genome assembly GCA_002873125.1 of Puccinia coronata f. sp. avenae. Classification (NCBI taxonomy): domain Eukaryota; kingdom Fungi; phylum Basidiomycota; class Pucciniomycetes; order Pucciniales; family Pucciniaceae; genus Puccinia; species Puccinia coronata. The sequence goes on along the minus strand of PGCI01000358.1, from coordinate 80,446 downwards.
TTTCAAGTCAAAATCAATGGCTTACTTCTCTCCGGTTTTATGTATGTTGATGAAAGATAAGGGGATGTCATGACGACAAGCACTTGCAAAAAGCCCATTATCGTCACACTTCTCCCAAGTGGTTTCGTTTTGGGTATCGTTGGCAGCTTTATGTGAGTCGGAGCATGGAGGCTGTTGATGGCAAGCTTCAGTTTGGTGTATATGATAATGATAATCTTGAATGGAGGTTGACTTACGTCAATCCCTTGGGCTGCAGAGTCAGTAGCAGTGAATGTAACAGCATCGGCCGCTATTTTGGAGGGCGGGATGAATGCCTGCGGATATCTATCTTCAGGCGGGTTGTCCTTGCTGGCATAGGCATAGTGACGCTGCTGGAAGTTTCCATCAAGCGCCATGATTATGTCAGGCTCAGCTTCACTGACTTTTATTTCACCTTCTCTGGGCCCAAAGCATCGTGGGCACTGGTTTGCCCATTGTTCGGTTTTAGTTAAGTCCATTGCTTCAGTAAGGATGGTTTTTTGAAGTTTCACAACTCGGGAATACAGGTCGGCAGAGTGAGAGAAGGGGATTCACAGGTTTCTTTTCTTATATTTGGAGCCACGCGCATACAAGGGAGTCTTGCTCCGACTATCTAAGAATGTTGACAGGGCATTGGTGAAAGAAGAAGTTGATAAAACTGATGTTTCCCAAAGCATATGGTAGAATTGAACTGTTTGAATAGAAAATGCTGTCCGAGGTTTATTGGGGGAACACGCGAAATAGCCGTAGTAGATAAGCCGTATGACATCGGGCATGCACTTGCAAAATGTTACTTGTATTCTTTCTCGGTCTAGGAAATTAAAGGATAGTTTGGATGTCAACAACATATCAGTCACTATCTATCTGAGCTGGAGGTAAGAAGGAAGAATATGATTGCACAGGTGATATCAACAAGATCTAGCTTTCGTGTGCAAAGATCAGCACCAGCACAATTGCACGTATTTGGTGGTAAGTGATACAGATGGGGAATAGAAGTCCAATTGTGGTGTATTTTCTGACATAGTAAATAGGTTGCGGCAACGTTCTGCTCCATTTCGGTCCATTGATTACTAACCCTTTCTCGGTTCTCTGCGTACTGGCAGGATCGGTAATAAGAAGCATGAGCTGCGCTGGGAAGGGCTGAGACGTCTTCATCAAAATCATAGCCGCCATAGCTGCCAATGTGTGGCTCAAATGCATATTTGTGGTCATCGTGAATTGGTTGATTATCAATTGGTTGATTAGGACGACGGCGTATCCGACGGTCTACAAAGCCAAGCTCCTGAGCAATGTCCAAATCTTGAAGGTAAAGGTTATGCTCGTCCTGATCTAATGGTGCATCTCGTATCTGTCGTCTTGCAGTGCGGCTTCAACGGGAGGTTTGCCAAGTGAGGATCTCGTTGGAAAAGGTTGTTGTGGGGTCTGGGCGGCGGTGGCGTGAAGGCATGGTTGCACTGGAAAAGGAAGATGGTGGACGGGTTAAAATGGCTGATTGGATGAAGACATTAAAACCACATGTGCTTACCTAGACAATCCGATGGAGTAGGCTGGCCACTGGCGGTTCGAGCCTACAAGAGGGTGGTGTGTTTGTCACAGGAAGCAGGCAGAGGCGCAGCCCCGCAGCCCCGCAGCCGGACTTGCGAACTGGGAGTTGTAATAGTTTTTTACATGTTCAGGGGGCCGCGGGGAAGTGCAGAGAAACGAGATGAAACGAGGGGTGCTCGATTGCTATCTGCTAGTCTTGACAGCGTGTGTACAGGCGCTATGTAATAGCGTGTATGGTACCGACAGTGGTGCACTCCACGGACCATTCCTTCAAAATAGCAACATCGCTGTCTGGGAAGCAGCCCAAAAGTAATGGCTTTCCATCTTTGAAGAAGCTTGCCATAGACAAGGAATGGCTTCAATTGGGATATTCCCCATTGCTTGCCTTGGGCGACCTTGCAAGTCCCTCTGCGGAACCAGAGAAAGCAGAACAAGAAAAGTACCTCAGGCTGGACCGCCCTCAATCTTCCAGCGCAATGTGCAAGCCATTCATGAATTTTCTCCCAGAGCACTGTATGTCCCATTTGTGAATGTACCTTTCATCCCGCTTGTTTCTCAGTTGACATCCGAGGACAAGGTAACTACATCGCCAAAACAAACCCATCCGGTGGGCTTGTTTGACATGGCATTGAACATCTTCATCCGATGCTATGTCAGACAAGCCTGTCCGACAGGTTTGTCCGACATGGGATTGGACAATTCTGTCCGATGCCATATCGAACAAGCCCACCGGATGGGTTTGTCCGACATGGGATTGGACAATGGCGTCCGATCCCGTGTCGAACCCCCATGTTCGAGGGGTTTGTTTGACATGGGATTGGACAGAATTGTCCGATCCCATGTCGGACAACATCTGTCCGATGAGTAACAACCCATCGGACAGATTGTTCAATTCTTTTGAATCTTGAATTGCCGAGAAGAACAATGACTTGCTCGGAGAGCTCTTTGCCGAGCAGGCCAATGACCTGCTTGGCAAAGAACTCGCGAAGAAGTTCAATGACCTGCTCGCGCAGCGCAGGCCGGCCTGTATTGAGCTCGGCGAGCAGTCCAATGACGAGCCCTTTGCCCAGCAGGCCAATGACCTGCTTGGCGAAGAGGTCGCCGAACAGGTCAATAGGGGGGTTCAAAGTTACTCCAGGAGATTTTCCAGGTCCGATTTCCAGGAAACAAAACGACCTGGAATCATCTCCTGCGGACCTGCGCTCCTTCTGCCCAAATGGCTCCAGGAACACAGATCCAGGTTCCAGGAGATTGGCAGAAACCTGGGCAGATTCATTTTGTCTCAGATCCCCCGGGATCACCGACCCATGGCAATCACACGCATTGTGCAACACTGGTTGTTTCCTTTTTCACAAGAGGATAGCAACAACTGACACCCCGCAAGAACCAACACATCCCTGATACATTCCAACCCATCTGTCCAACCTACTTCTCCTCCTACTCCGAACTGAGAGATCAAGTCATGGCATGAGCAACTGTGACTTATTATAGAGCAACACAACTTTGCACGGCAAGGGGAGCTTGGCCGCCAAGTTGAACAATTTGCTGACCAAGCTTGGTCGCCAAGTTGAACAACTCGGTGGCCAAGCTTGGCCAGCCAGTGTTAAACTTGATGGCCAAGCTTGATTGCCAAGCTGAACAGCTTGCTGACCAAGCTTGGCCGCCAAGCTGAACAGCTCGCTGACCAAGCTTGGCCATTGAGTAGAACACTTGGCGGCCAAGCTTGGCCACCGAGTTGAACAACTCGCTGGCCTCAGCTATGCCCTTGGACATTGACTTGTTCAACTCGATGTCCAAGGCCAGCGAGTGGAACAACTCAATGTCCAGGGCCAGCGAGTTGTGCAACTATCGAGTTGAGCAACTCGCTGGCTTTGGACATCGAGTTGAACAACTCGATGTCCAATGCCCTCGGACGTTGAGTTGTTCAACTCAATGTCCGAGGGCAGCAAGTTGAACAACTTGATGACCGAGGGCAGCGAGTTGTTCATGTCCAAGGGCATGGCCAAGGGCAGCGAGTTGTTGAACTCAATGTTCAAGGGCATGGCCGAGGCCAGCGAGTTGTTTGACTCGGTGGCCAAGCTTGGCCGGCAAGTGTTCAACTCAATGGCCAAGCTTGGTCGGCGAGCTGTTCAACTTGGCGGCCAAGCTTGGCCATCGAGTTAAACACTCGCTGGCGACGCTTGGCCAGTGAGCTGTGTGATTCAATGGCCAAGCATGGCCATTGAGTTATTCCACTTGTTTGCCAAGCTTGGCCAGCGGTGATCTCGAGGTGTAGTTCAAGAGTCCATGTGCAGAGAGAGACAAAATCGATCTCTTTGGCTTGGAAGACAGTGGTTGCAATCATGTGTTTCTTGAGGAGCATCTGCTCTACCCGGAAAGAGGACGGCCGTGCTTGGCTGTCCTCTTGACACAAAACCAGTCTCAGCTCTCCCCCACAGCTATAGCAACCGACTTAGCAGTTTTCCGTTAAGTTGATATCCTGATTGTTTGTGTGCGGGACCCCCGATTGGGTGATGCAGAGGATTAAACCAAGTGTTGCTTTCCTGGATGACTTCTCCTGGAAGCCTTCAGGAAACCAAGGGGGCTGTGGGGCATTCAGAGTTAAACTCGCGCAGGTCAGTTTTTTGCGGGGGAAAAAATTCCTGCATCCAGGACCTGGAAAAACTCCTGATTTCCTGGGTTCTAACTTTGAAACCCCCTAATGACCTGCTCATGACGAAGAGCAGGCCTGCCTGTCCTGAGCTCGGCGAGCAGGCCAATGACCTGCTCGGCGAGATCTTTGCCGAGCAGGCAAATGACCTGCTCGGCGAGATCTTTGCCGAGCAGGCAAATGACCTGCTCGGCGAGATCTTTGCCGAGCAGCCAAATGGCCTGCTCGCGAAGATTGGGTCCATGACCTGGTCGACGAGCTCAGAGCACTACTCTTTGCGAGCAGGTCATTGGCCTACTCGGCGAGCTCAGATCAGGTCATTGACCTGCTCAGCCAGCTCTTTGCCGAGCAGGTCATTGACCAGCTCAGCGAGCTCTTTGCCGAGCAGGTCGTTGGCCTGCTCGGCGAATATCTCGCCAGGCAGGCCAGCGCAAGTAGGTTAGTGGCCTGCTCGGCGAGCTCAGAGCAGGCCGGCCTGTTGACCTGCCTGGCGAGCTCAGAGCAGGCCGACCTGCTCTTCGCGAGCAGGTCATCGGCCTGCTCAGCGACCTCTTCGCCGAGCAGGTCATTTGATCTGCTCGCGAAGAGTTGGTCCATGACCTGCTCGGCGAGCTCAGAGCAGGTCATTGGCCTGCTCAGCGAAGATCTCGCTGAGCAGGCCACCGGTCTGCTCTAGGCCCGCCTTCTCTACACGGCGGGAGTGATCGGTGAAGATCCAATCGGTCGCCATGCAGTCCAGGCCCAACACCAGTCTGCTAGACCGGAATTCACAGCACCCCAACTCAGGCTGGCGGCTGGTCGACATGAAGTCGCTTGCATGGCAGGCACATGCATACTTACCGTCAACTAACTGTGGGTGGGACACCCCAGCAACTAGCGCAGTCATTGCGCCGTCATGTAGGTCGATCAGACCGCAACATTCAGGGTGTCCCACTTTCACCGTCTGAGGGCCGGCTAACAGCCTCTCATTATGTCGGGGCGTGGCTCCGCCCAGCTATGTGTAGTAGCTCCGGCGGCAGGCCATGGGTCAGGAAGGTTGCCACACTTCTTCCACTGCCAGGAAAACTCGATCAACTGTGCGCAGTTGACATGCAGCACACTCTGATCATACAGCCATTCACACTCAATTGGAGAATGTTGAAAGTGGTGTACCCCTCCCCTTGCAACGAATATGGTATGTGCTTGTATGTATTTACACCGGCAGTGCCCTCAACCACCCTCAGCAAAATAAACACCCCGTCCTTGTCTTCATCCATCTTGGCAGGTGGGCTGGTTCCGATTAGTCGGTCTTCCTCCAGCTTGACCTCAGGCTTCGCCGGCTTGGCTTCTGTGTCGCGATCAATGTAAGTTCTAGATATCTGTGCATAATGATTGCTAGAACTGCTGCCATCTCCAAGATCTGTTGTAGAGGGGCAGTGACCAACAGTTGGGAGAAGCTCATGGCGTCTAAAGCTTAGTATGAAGGTTAGATAAGATGAAGCAGGATCGGGGTCGGGAATATGGATGTGGATGCCGGCCAAGGGTCCAGTCCGTGAAGGATGGAAGCCACTAGAGATGATATTCCAAGTAACAAACAAGGGGCTCAAAGGAGAAAGATGATCAGTGTCCTGCTTCAAGTCAAGGGCATATTTTCCCAACCAGGATGTGTAAACGAGACTCGTAACTCACTGGTGCCTATATTAAATTCCGAGCAATTCAGGAGATAGTCATCATCTTCTACTCGCTTGACGCTGTGCCACCTGTTCAATGCCGAGTATGGCAAAGCAAAGTAGAATAGTTAGTGCTGGGTTGCGGCCAGGTCAGTGGGGTCAAAGGGAGATTGCTTGGATTCGGGTGACATGGGATTGAGCTCATTGAGTGGAGAGACAGCAGGGGCATTGCAGGGTTGAGCTCTGAAAGGATGCTTTAACAATTGGTGTCCATCGGAAATGGGATGCGAGGTTTCCATTCAGCTAGCTGGGCTGAGACAAGAAGTGGTTGAGGATGAGGGGCCCCACAGCACGTCATTTCTCACCAGGAGGAGCGTTCAAGCTGGGGGCTGCAGGTTGGAGGTGAGATCGTGGCTGAGAATGATAAGAGAGGCTTGGCATGGTACAGGATGGTCAGCCAGCAGGTGGCGCTCAGCATCTCCAGGCCGCAGACACGTTTGAGGGGCACGGGCAGGAGGACGAGGGTGTGCCTGAAAATTTGCACCTGCGCCTGCAGTCTGCTGCTGCTCGTGTCTGTCATGGAGGATGCATGGGTGTGGAAGGGCGGCGGCTCAAGCGGGTAGAGATGGGTGGTGATGAGGCTGTTCATCACCAAGACTGGGGCCGCCAGCGCTACCAGTTTCCTGAGAAGGTGCGGGTCGGGCTCGTTGGGTGCACCATCAAGGTCACCGTGGCTGCTGGACACAACGACGAGGAAGACCAGCAGGTCGGCCAACCTGAGGAGCCGCGTGATATGCATGTTGATGCGGGGCTGCTGCTGTGAAGGGAACTGGTCCAGCAGGATGGAGTGTGCGGACTGAATGATGGCGTTCAGGGCGAGTGCGAGGGCATAGAGTGCCAGCGTCCCAATGAGCATGGATGTGGATGTGATGTCCAATTTCCGCTGAGGGTCCCAGTCGCCCAGGTCCAGCAGCAAGATATACAGGAGCAGGAGTGCAATCGGCTGGCAGAGCGATAGCGCAAGCAGGGCAAGGATGGCAACAGATGTGGCAAGGGGGATTGACGAGGGGCGGCAATGGGTCAGTTGGAGGTCTGAACGGGTGCCCAGATAGGGGGGGACGAGGAGGCCGGCGAGGAGGAAAGCGATGGAGAGGATGAAGCGGTCGAGGGCGTTTCCGGGGCTGAGACGGAGGAGGAAGGGCACGGCGTAGAAGGAGGCAGAGATGGAGAGCAGTTGTGCGGGCACAAGCAGGCTGAAGAGGATGGCGAGCAGCGAGTGGCAGGCCATGAGTCGGGCGGAGGACGGCAGCAGCCCAAGGAGCGTTCTTCTTCTTCTTCTGCTGCTGCTGCTGGCCGTCGCCGGAGTGTCGGCCATGCCGGTGCCCCGGTGCCCCGGTGGCCATGAGCCGAGTCGCTGGAGGATGCTGCCGCCATCACGTTCAGACTGTTGTGGGCACTCGCGGACGGGGATGCCAGCGCCACCAGTGCCCCATTGCTTCCCGTAGTGTGCTGGTGCAGCATGGCCTCATAGGACGGGGACTGTGTGATCTCGTTTGTCGCTCGGCTCACTAGTACCGGCACGCTGAAGTAGTTGTTGTCGTGCTGGCTGTGCTTCCCAGTCTGGCTCGACGAGCACGGCCGTCCATCCACCCTGCCGAGTGTGTTCTGCATCCTGAACTCGTGGCTCGTGGCTTGTGAACGTGCGCATGTCTCCTTCACGTACTCAGCCGCATCGATCATCGCATCATCCACGTCCTGGCTCGGGTCCGGGAACGCTGCGTGGAACCATTGCCACTCAGCGCTAGCTTCTTAGGATTTTGCCAAATAGCCTTGTAAGAAACTTACCATCCTGATCATCCAATGCCACTCCTACCTCAACCAATCGTTCATCACGGAGATGATCACAAGCTGTTAAAACCTGCCCGGGGGTGGGATGAGGGGCCTGAGAGAGCCGATAGAGCTCGGTCCAGAGGATGAGGGGCCTGAGAGAGCCGATAGAGCTCGGTCCAGAACCCATACCAAATTGTCAGATGGCCCGCCATGCTAGTTTTCAGCTGTCAAAGTGTACATTGTCCTTAGTATTTCAAGCTTAGGAAGGCGTTTTTGCAAAGCCAAAAAAAAAATGAAAAAAGGAACTTACAGGTTCGGGCAGGTGATTGATACGCAAGGTTTCCAAGGCGAAAAAGCTGGACGGGTCGGGATGTTCTATAGGTAAAAAATGAGAAAGCGCATCAGACAGTGAGTGCTGCAGGATCGACACAAAAACCACGGTTTGTACCGGAGAGAGCACGTACCCGAAGGAGAGAGATTCAGTTGCTTGAGGTGGTTGTGAAACTGCTGCTGGCACAGGTGCTGCAAGTCTTCCGCCAACGGGGTCGCGGAGGCCAGGTCAGCTATTTTCTGCATCTTGTCCCGCGCGAGTTTGCGCGCATGGTCGCGGAAAGATGACCAGTGCAACCAATGCTCCATGGCTTGCGGTTTGGCCTGTTTGGCAGATGAAACAAATGATGAGCAAAGGTCCAATTGATGTGAATGACATGCTCCTCCCTCGGGTACTCTTTTTTTTGTGTCTTGCTTTTTCTCCAAAATGAGATGGGAAAGATAAACTCACTGGATCACAAGCGTTCCAACCGATCCCACCTTTGGGCCCATTGCCCAAGCTAAAGACGGCCAACAAGTGAGTGATCCACGCGGCGATCCACGGCAACGGGCGCAAACGGTATCATAGGAATCTGCTGCTGTCAGGGCCACGTCGCTCACCAAATTTTCCTCTCAACACAAGACATTCTGCCGCTTCTGGACGACTTGAAGCTATTGCCTGAAGCCACATGACAGAGCTTTTGGATTGGGTGACCATCAATTTCCATTCAAACTCCAAATGGTCAGATTTTGGTTGCCGCAGGAGGGGGAGTTAAGAAGAGGGGAAAATGAAAACAAAAAAAGTGAGTCAAATATGAATGAAAATTGAGAAGAGTGGATAGCAGTACGGAGGAGTAAAAATAACTATTTCTTTTTCTTCTTGGTCACTTCTTTCTGTGCATTTTCAATCTGCTTTGCTTGACCTGCCACAGCGGGTTTGGTATGGTCTTTCTTTAAACACTTCACTACAGCTTCAGTCATTGTTTCAGACATCTGGCAAGAAAACCCAAGTCGAGTGTACTTATTTGAGGGGGATTCACCATACAAAGTCTGGTGTTCATGGCTGTTGGATTCAAATACACAGATTGTGACACCCAGTACCTCATTCAAGTCGAGATAAACCTGGGATTTGCGGAATGTAAACTCGCCTCCCCACATGTCAAAGCCGTCATCGGCCAGAATTGGATTGGTTTCAGAAGAGTTTCTCGGATTGAAGATCGGTATCCAGCAGACAAGGGTCCACCAATTCTCATCACCATTGACGTGGGGCTTATTGTAAAAATTGTAAAGCGTAAAAGTCATGAATGAGGCGAAGTCAAGATCGTCATAAGGGGTCGGGTACTCCATGTGAGCCATGGAGGGAAGGCGGTTTTTGATTAGGGTGCGCTGTAACTCTGCCAACACTCCTGGAGCGAGATGCTCTAGTTGACAAGCAATGAAGTTGGTTGCATCCTTGATCTCTGCCGCTTTGTTTTCCGGATCGTAGTTGGTCAGGCGCATCATTTCCCTAAGTTTACCAACGCAGCAGTATCGTCCAAAAGCTTCACCTTGTTTGAAGCATTTACGCCATCCGTCGGCAAACATGCATCCGCCCAATTGTGGTCCGTTGTTCTTGACTTCAGCAATGTACTGGGTGCGGTTGAGAAAGTGGCACACAAGCTTTTCCCAGCCTGTGACCTCAGTTGATGACATCGACTTGAATGGGACAAACTGGACTTTGCAAAACGCCTCCTGGCCCCGGTGAGCAATGACACAGGTACCATGGGAGAGGCGCGCATAGTGATTACGAAGAGTAGCAGCACTAGTCTTCATTTCAGCAGGGAAGGGGTCAACCTGACGCCAATGGGAAACCCAGTAGAAGTAAACAGCTTTGGTATCTGCTTGGGCAGCGGGACTATGGTCGATGGGACCGGTGGCAAGCCCGTTTGCTTGGGAGGCAAGATCGGCAGCGGTATCGTTGTCTCGGACAACGAGTGCAGAGGCAAGCCCATTCTCTGGGGAGGTAAGATTGGCAGCGGTATTGTTGTCTCGGACGACGAGTGCAGAGGCAAGCCCATTCTCTGGGGAGGTAAGATCGGCAGCAGTACCCTTTTCTCGGACGACGGGTTCGGCGGCAAGCCCGTTTGCTTGGGAGGGAAGATCGGCAGCAGTACCGTTTTCTTGAATGACGAGTGCAGCCGCAAGCTCAGGCGGAGGGATGAGAGGATTGGGTTGAGCAGAGGCAGCAAAGGGTGCGGCAGCTTTTTGTCGACATGCAGCCCAGCGGTTGATGTTCTTTTGAGGGCGTTTCCTCTTCCTGGGGATTCTGCTGTACGGAGGAAGACATCAACCATCTGTCGATCAAATCTAATACAAATGGATAGGGGGAGGGGGGGATAGATGGAGGTTGGTCCTGAATGATGCTCAAGCCACGATCCTCACTCGGGGGGGGGGGGGGATGAGAAAGAAGCGGAAACGAAGAGGAAATAACATTACCTGGGTGGATGAGTGGCCGGTTGATTTGAGTTATCCAATTGGTTAATGCCGTCCATCTGCAAAGATACAGGATATTTCTTTCAGTTCAAGGTTCCAAAGGATGTAATTGAGGAAGAATGAAAAATAAATAAAAAGGGGAACTTACTTGTAGGAATACCATATGGTTCTGGCAAAATGCTTGGGGGGTGGGGTTGATCCGGTGCAAAAGCTCACAATCTGTTGCACCGACATGGTCGCAGGAAGTGCGCAAGTCTGCGCGCTGCGCGCAGAAGCTTCCTCGACCTGTCGCACCGAGATGGTCGCAGGAAGCGCGCAGAAGCGTCCTCAAGCTGGCCCGCAACGAGGTGCACCCCGGGACCGGGAGCTTCCCCGAGTTCCACAATTTCTTCCTGTTCCGCATGAGCAATGTTGGCGGGCATGTTGAATTGGGCGTGCTGGGGGAGTGAAAGGAAGTGGAGAGGCGAGCTTGGGTCTTCAGCTAAATGTGGATGCGTGGAACTGCCTGGGTGACTGGGGCATAACGGGGTGCTTTGGGGGGGTGGACTCATCTGAGATGAGTTTTTCTTCAGGTGGGTCCCAATGATCCCCCTGTGGGTTGTATTGGGCATTGGTGGATGCGTGCTGACAGCAACCAAGCCACTGAGGGGCACGGCACAGATGGCCTTGAAGCAGCGGCAAGTGGTTGGAGCTTGGGGGCAGCTACTGCAGGTTGAACCAACACGGGCTACTGAGAGGCGCCATCAGTGCGCCACATTTTTGCCACTGGGCTGTGGGCCTTGTGAGCCAAATGAAGGGGGGTAAGGTAGATTCTTATTGCTGCTAGTGATTAGAAAACCATGGTGGATGTCTAATGATAATCATATGGCCAATGAATGGTTGGAATAATAAGGGGGAGATGAAGAAAAGTATTGGGATGGACTAGTAAATTTGGGCAATGGGGATGTGGAGCCAATCCACCAAACAAAAACTCAGATACAATTGAGCATCATAACCAGTCAATGGGGCTGAGGGGCTCTCCGCGCGGGAGTCTTCCAGGAGAGTTGTCCTTGAGCAATCGCAGGCGCCCATTGGGCAGGTTGAACGGCCTCCACATACACGGAGCTCAGCTGACGATGTATTAAGGGGTTGCTCAAGGAAGCCGCATTGATGACAAATTTTTGGTCATTGGTATGGGAAAGCATGTTGGAAACCGGGCGCCCCTTGTTGAGATAGGCGTGTGACACGTGTGGAATCTGTCACAGGTTTCGCCAAAACCCTAACCATGTAGAGTGATAGAGTCCGCAGTAGTTGTTGTCCGCAGTCAGTTGTATATAGTCTGTCCCAGCCCGGCGCCAGTTCCGTTTCCTTTTCCTCACCGTTTGGAGACCGGAACCGGAGCATAGTGAGCTTACCACGCACATCGGGCTGTCGACAGGTTAGTGCAATTTATTCCTCACCGTTTGGAGACCGGAACCGGAGCATAGTGAGCTTACCACGCACATCGGGCTGTCGACAGAAGTGTCACCCGTTTGAGTTCTCACAGGTTAAAAGCCGGCTCAGCCTCTGCGTCCGTTTGTTTTGCTCTTCCGACTGGTCTGGATGAATGATTGGGAAGATCCCTTAAAGATAGAATTACCTGGATCTGATTACGAATCAGCCCCCGAAAACAAATCCAAGGACTCCGACAACTCCTCGATAGAACTACCCGATCAAATCCGAAAACCCATCCAAGCAAAACGCAACATGGAAGAATTGAAAGTTTTAGCCATCCAAATGGACGAGATGAAGCGACAATTTGCGGACCAGCTCCGTAGCCAAAACGAGCTGATCCAAAATCAATCGCAGGAAATATTCAATCTCCGAACCACCACCACTAACACCCACCATCCTCAATCCATTCGACTCTCCCATGCCGAAAACGTCCTCAAGCAGTTCATCAAATCTCCGATCAAGATGTTCTACGACGAGAACCCTCGAAAGCCTATCTTAGCTTTCGACGGCTCCAACTACCCTGACTGGGAGAGAGCAATCAATCGTACCCTGATCAATGCCTTCGACCGTGATGGGTCCTTCCTTGGTAATCTGGAAAATTTTGACAAGCTCAACCGACCAGAAAACCGCGCGGTAGCCAGCCTCATCCGCAACTCACTCGATCCAGCTCTAGTCATCATCGTAGAAACTGGCAATGAAGATAAGCCCAGAGAATTACTCATCAGCCTCCGCGACAAATGTAAACGCTCTGGCCGGCGCCACAAACTCATGGCGATCGAAAAACTACTACGCCTAGCTGGTGAACGCCCCCCTGCCAGTGAGTCCTGGCTAGCCAGCTGGTGCACCCTCAAGGCAGACCTTGACCGCGTCAAACCAACCCTAGACGAAGTGTGGGGACTCATTCTTCAAGCCGTCGCCACATCCCCAAATGGCGTCGACAAGAAGAATTTCGAGTATTCAATCAGTCAACCCTTAGACGATATGAACACACCTCCTTCGTTTAGCGACGTGACGACAATAATCCAGTCGGCCCTCAGCAAAACAACCTGCAACTCTACCCTCTCTCCTGGCACTATAGCCACCGACGTAGACATGTCAGTAGGACAGATTGCAGCTTACAAGACGAATAGCAGATACGTTCCTCCTCAACAGCGTGCTCCATCAGAACAGCAACGACCCAAATTCTCCTTGGAGAAGGCTACGTTCTACAAAGGGAAAACTCAACCGGAATCCCTTTGCGAGAGATATGGATACGCGTGCCTCTACTGCAGAGAGGAGGGACACTGGTATTCAGATTGTGATGCCTACTGGGAAGACGTTCGCTTCGGACGTATCAAAGAACCTCCGCATAACCACGCCGACAAGGGTTCAAGATACGTTCCCCCTTCTAGACCACCAAAGACCGAGCAACGTCCCCTGGCTAGACTGCGGAAGATCGACATTCCGGATGTCCACGATGGAGTAGTTTTAGTCGACTCAGGAGCCACCACCAACGTGAGTGGCCCATCCCCTTTCTTCACTATAACCAGCAAGTTGTCCTCCCCGAGGACAGTCTCGCTAGCAGTAGCTGACTGTGTCGCTCCACTTGACTACGTTGGCAGGCTGAAAATCCCGACGAAGACGGGGACCATTGAGATCGACGACGTCTACTTCTGCGAAGGAGTGAAAGGGTCCATACTTTCTACCGGTAGGCTAGTGGTGGATGGTTGGAAGTTCGAACATCATGGGACCAAAGCGAGCCTAGTCAGCCCGTCTGAAGTCCATTTTCCACTTGTTTTTAATAATTTTTGTTGGACCATCCTTACCGAAGAACCCAATGAAATGAAATTAAGCAAAATCTCCCAACTACCCTCATTTGACCCCTACCTGTGGCACGTCAGACTCGGTCATGTCTCTGACGACGTAGTCAAGAAGTTTCTCAAGGCCCACTTCCCGGATGAACGGATCGTCTTCAAACCGTTCTTCTGTGAGAGGTGCGCAAAGTCAAAGGCACTTCGGTTACGAGCCAATGGCGTTGAATCCCAGCTCCCACGAGACAAACCCCTGGACATGTGTGTTTCGGATGTGATTGGCCCTTTTGAACTCGATATCAACGGATGTGCATACATCGTGACATTACGCGACCACGCTTCGACATACACATTTTGCACCAGCATCCCAACTCGCGAAGACGTCCCGAAAACCCTCATAAAGTGGATTAACCACCTCAAAACCACTTGCGGCAAGGCCCCATCTTACCTAAGGTGCGACAACGCGGCCGAATATGTCAACAAATTCCGATCGCAAATCGCTGAACTAGGCACCACACTAGCGCCTGTGTCACCTTACCACCCAGACGACAACGGCGAAGCAGAGCGGGTAAACCGTACTCTCGGTGACATGGCCCGAACCATGTTACACGATAGCCGGCTCCCTAAGTTCTTCTGGAGTTATGCATACAAGACAGCAGCGTACCTCTATAATTGGCTACCAAACAGTCGAGTCAACACCTCCCCGCTACAGGAACTCTACAAGAAGAAACCGTCCCCTAACTCCCTGTATTCCTTTGGATCGAAAGCCATCGTGCACATACCGAAAGAGCAACGCCGAGGAAAATTGGGAGAGCGGGGACAAGATTGCTGGTTACTGGGTTATCCGGAAGCGGGAGCGGGATGGTGGTTTTGGTCCGGCATAGAGCGACGGATGATACACTCAACCTCGGCGGTCTTCCCGGAGTTCCAGTCACTAGCAGTGAAGAAGAAGGTCCTTAAGAACGACGTCGACTTCCTACTCAACAAGGTGAAACTCATCCTCGGTGAAGAACCTACCGAAGTGATTGCCGTGGAAGAACAGAAGACAATCGCTACACTCCCTAGTGGACCCAACCACAACCTTCCGAGAACAATCAAAGCGGCGTTGAAATGCCCTGAAGCAAGTCAGTGGAAAACCGCCGCGGTATATGAGATGGATCAATTTAACAATCTCGGTGTTTGGGAACCGATCCGCCCTCACCCAGGTATGAAAGTACTTGGGGCTCGGTGGGTTTTTGCAATCAAACATAAACCCGATGGTACCATCCTCAAATACCGCGCGCGATATGTGGCAAAGGGTTTCAGCCAAACCATGGGTGTCGACTGTAACGAAGTATACGCCCCCACCGCCTCATTGAATACCCTCCGTCTGCTGCTCTCAATTGCTCAAGAGAAGTCATTTGCCACCGCCACTTTTGACGTAAGCTCAGCGTACCTCTATAGCCCAATAGAAGAGGAAGTATACGTCCAACCCCCCATTGAGATTGTACCTGAGTGGCGTGGGCAAGTGATGAAACTGAAGAAAGCGATGTACGGGACTCGTCAGGCAGCAAGATGCTGGTGGAAGTTTTTCAAAGGGAAAATGGAGAAACTAGGGTATGTCGCGAATGAACTAGAGCCATCACTATACCATTGCCGCAATGAATATGGGTTCATAGTAATTTGGTTACATGTTGACGATGGCTTTGCAATGGCATCTTCCCCGACAATGCTGAATTCCCTGCGAGAGGCGATAGAAGGCGAGTTGGACATCAAGTGGAGCGACAAGGTTGACAGGTTGGTGGGAATCAATATCAAGAAAACGCAAGACGGCTGCTTGGAACTGGATCAGCACTTACTCGTTAATCAGGTAGTGAGAGAGTATTGCCGGCCGTGCTACCCCAGAAGGAGCACACTGCCTGAAGAGGCACTCGAGGTAAATGAAGGCGAAACTGTCGACACTACAGCATTCAGATCCGTCATCGGATCCCTGATGTATCTTGCCGGAGGTACGAGACCTGATCTCACTTACTCGGTAAACCTCCTGGCAAGGTATAGCAACTCACCGTCTCAAAAACACTGGGAGGCACTAGATCACTTAATCGGCTATATCAAGAGAACTTCTGATTTAACACTCGTATTTGGCAATAATGGAGGCAAACTAGAACTCTGGAGCGATTCAAATTGGGGAGGAGAACATGAACGCTCTACTTCAGGCCACATTATCAAGCATAACGGGAACGCCATCTCATGGGCGGCTAAACGACAAACTGTCGTAGCTCTCTCGACATGCGCCGCCGAATACATAGCACTATCCGAAGGTGCCCAAGTGCTCGCCCAACTCAACAACTTACTTATTGACCTAGACCTTACAAAAAGTCTAGAAATATACTGTGACAACGAGGCAGCGATACTCATATCCGGTGACAATGCATCCAAGAAGAAAACCAAGTATTTGACAAGAGCATTCTATTTCATTAATGACTTTGTCCGACACTACAACGTAAAAATCAAATGGACAGCCACCTTACTCCAACTAGCCGACATTTTCACTAAGCGACTCGGCCCTAACAAGATAGAAGAATCAATACAGAAGATCAACCTCAAGAAACGGGTCAAGCTTCCACACGTGGGAGGGGGTGTTGAGATAGGCGTGTGACACGTGTGGAATCTGTCACAGGTTTCGCCAAAACCCTAACCATGTAGAGTGATAGAGTCCGCAGTAGTTGTTGTCCGCAGTCAGTTGTATATAGTCTGTCCCAGCCCGGCGCCGGTTCCGTTTCCTTTTCCTCACCGTTTGGAGACCGGAACCGGAGCATAGTGAGCTTACCACGCACATCGGGCTGTCGACAGGTTAGTGCAATTTATTCCTCACCGTTTGGAGACCGGAACCGGAGCATAGTGAGCTTACCACGCACATCGGGCTGTCGACAGAAGTGTCACCCGTTTGAGTTCTCACACCCCTCATGACCATTGCGATTAGAATGACAGGTTTCAATCATGGGACATTCGCCAGAATCACAGTCATGCTGGACATTGATGCATGCCTTGATCTCCTGTCAGTGCGCATTGGAAGCGAGTGAGTTGGATGAGTACAACCGCGGATGTTGTCTACACGTCATGGTCAATTCAATCAAGACGCAGAGGCAGACTTACCAAAACGTTGAAGTAAAGGACTTCGTTGCAATTGATCAAGGACCTCATTTGATAAAATGCACTGACTACGCTCGGTTCAAACCGGGTCACTTGGACTTTGAACTGAGAGTGATGTTGATGACTGATTTGCCAGATGGAGTGGATACGCGCAATGATGTGGTTGGTTGGATTCCTGGGAGAAATAATCTGATTCCAATGGAAATAAGTGAGGTGAAACAGTTCCACCGATTGTGCTATACTCACCAGAACAAAGTAGCCTTTTCTGATAACATCTTTCTCACTCAACCTCAGCTGCGAAACTTGGCGGATTTTGGCATTGGAATACCAGGCAAATGATAGCGGGGTATCTTCTTCCTCTTCCGGGGGCAGAGGCGTGGCCATAATTGAAGGAAAATTTCCAGAAGAGGAGGTGAGAAAGTCGCGGTAGCCCATAGATTGCTGGACTGACGCGTTTTTTTCAAAAATATCCACTACTTCGTCTGATGCATGGAAGTGGATGCCCGTGCGATGATTGTGCAGGCGCGCGTTAGAAAGGACCAATCGGAGAGCGTGGAAGTTGATGAAACTGATGGCCAGATCTCTGCCGGGGCGTTGCCCATTTGAATGGATTGAAGCCATTCGCAACACACTATTATAGCTCTCAAATTTTTCGGTGGCAAACAGGCTTGCAGGGCCAAAACGAGGGATTGATTCGGGCAAGTGCAACAACATGTGAAATTTGGGCTTGTTGACCCATTGAGCATTCATTTGAATGCAATGCCACAGAAATATATCAATGTGCTTCTTCAGTTCGCTGAGATAGCCATCCATGTTGCTGATGCGAGTCTCAAACATGAGATTTCCAAGTTGACACATGGAAGTCCAGAGGCGGCGTCGGGTGTCGTCCATGAATTGAAAGAAGACAAACGGCGCAGTCTGAAGGATGATCTTGAAATCCTTCCCAACAAGCGACTTGAAGTGGAGTCGAAGGTAGTGTGGCTGGATGGAGGTGATATTCAGTGATCGTGTATTGAAACTCTTCCAACAAGCCTCCAAGCGTGTCATGTTGGCGGGTTTCAGGGTGTTCATGAAATCCCGCGTGTGGTACTTCACCACTCCAAGAAGAAATGAGTGAAGGACTTCAACTGGAGTATCTTTACTACCATCAAATCCTATGTGGAGGAACTGGGTGAGCCCAGATGCTGCATACAGGCTTCGACTAGTCTGGGCAGAAGGTTGACTTGAACTCACCAGCCAATCGTAAAAAGGGATTGAAGAGGCGCGGAGATTCACACTCATCCAGCGCTTTTGCCTGGTCAATCAGCCCCTTGTCTTTATCGGCCATCATGGCCGCCGCGAATTCACGATTGACCCCGTCGCGGACACCGAATTCTTTGGTCGCCTCGTCAAATCGTGCTTTGACACCCATCTTACTGATCCGCCATAACTCCTCGGTTTGGCTTTGGATGCCCTCCCATGTGCGAGGTTCAACCGGGGACTGAGGTGGACGCACCAGGAAGTGCAAATATGAACGTCATCAGCTGGCATGAACATGGCCGCATGGCGCACAAATGAGCTCACGTGCTCGCCTGCTGAGTTGATGTGCAGAAAGTCTTGAATGTATGGTTTGCCCTTCTTCAATTGGAGCTTGGTGGTATGTAAGGTGCACATGCGACATGGATTCAAGCTGACGTTTGGCATGGGGGTATTGGTCACCTCGGCATGCACAGGCAAATCACCTTGGAAACACAGAACCATGCTCATGGCCAGCACTTCTTGATCCAGTCGCGAGTCATATGCCGCAAAGCCTTCGGTGGCCATCACACTGGATGGGCCAGACAGGCCAGTTTGCATTGTATAGCATTTGATGAGTGAATTGTCTGACATTCGCAGGGATTGGCCCATCAATGGTTGCACTCACTTGAGCTCATCCACTATTTGATCTGCAAGCTCCAACATGCCGGCTTCATTGGACGTAGATAGGAAGTGACAATTGTACTCTAGGTTTGCCGCTTTTGGAGGGAGCCCCGATAGTGTAAAATAGAAAGAATAATCTCGATTCCATTGTTTTGACATGTTGCCGGAGGTATCGTCCGCGTAAAGATTGATAGGCACATGTCGAATTTGACGGCCTTTCGCTTTAATCCTCCATGGATTGGGCAAAGTATGACATGAGGGTGGAATGGTATTCTCTAAGCACACAAAGTGTCAGTGACTGAATTTCACCCAAATGACAAGCCCAAATCTGGGGGTGGACGTACCGCATAGCTCATTGGAACATAATTGAGAAAGAAAGACCCCGTTTCGCATCTGAATTTCCGAATACACTAGGTCAAATTCTGACACCTTGATTGGTGTCAACGCCTCCGAATCAAATGACAACTCAGTTGGAATGGTGATGGTCCACCGTTCGGGGTTGGAGGTAATAACAAACGTGGGTTGCAATACACATTTGGCCCAGATCTCCCCACCTTCTTGGTAAAAGAAAATGGGGACAATGATTTGTCCAGATCCTAATTTTGTTGGTTCAAATATATAGAAATGCTTGTTGCCCACAGCGACCATAGGAACTCGCAAATTGGGGCTGAGACACTTCAGCCATTTGTGGCTCTGTGAGAACTTATTCACGTTCAACCCGTGAGTTTCTTCTGGGTAAAAATCGAGGTACAGGTTGACATATGGATTCGACAGTTCCTGTGTTTGCGCCAAAGGGGAAGTGCACAGTGAGATCAGTGGTGAACAGACAGCCAGCACGCTGGGATGTTGCGTGAGAAGGAGCAGTGCGGAGTTTTTGAACAGTGGAACCCACGTGAGCCACGATCTGAGCTGCACTCAGGGAGTAACATTGCCTGCCCCAGACACTAACTTGATGCCGAAGCTCCAATTGCAACATCTGCCGAATATTTTCCCTGGACTTCCTGAGAGTCGTCCAATGCGGGAGTTGGAGGCCTGTCAAGTTGAGAATGAGACGGAGTTGGGCGTATACCTCTCGAGACATTATGTGATGCAAATACCCCAACATGAGGGAGGCAATGAGATACTGTACATTAAGTTTGTTAGTGGTCTGCGCTTTTATCCTCAGGCACACTTCAAGTCGGCGCGCCCAATGTCTCACCTCTTTGCTTTTAAAGGGGTACCATTGGCTCGATGAGGCTTGGCGGCGTTTAGAAATTATGTGGGCCGCTGGGATTTCCTCGTCAGCCAACTGGTTAACTGCCTCGAATATATACTCATCCCAATCAATGGGGTGATCTTCTTCCTGGAAACTGCGCTCAACATCCTCAAACAAAGAATAATCCTTTGGGTCAAGTGATAGCAGTGGGTTGTCAGAGTTTGGAGTGGGCATTGGGGAATCACGTGAACCAATGCCATTGTCCCCCAATTCCTCCTCAAAGTTCATTCCTGAGGGGTCAAGGATGATGCTCTCATGGGTCTCACGCATCAAACTGGCTGTTTGGTTCACTCTACGCAGGAAGGTCTCTCGCTCCTGAACCATTCTCTGGTGTAAGGTGCTACGCCGGTGCTCAACAAAAGACATTGTTGGGGCGCGACCCACACAAAGCTTAAACCGGTAAGATACCTCCCCTTGTGGGCCTCGAAGAACATCAAAATCCTCTCCTGCAAAATCAAACCATCAGTCCCAACACCAATCACCAGAATTGGGGCGCCAGAATTACCTGGTGCTTGAACCATAACGCCCGATTAAGACCTGATATTATACTCGAGCGCAGCGGATGGATGGCCAAAGGTGCTTGAAATTCGGGTCTTGGGATCCTTGGATCCTCAGCTCTGATCATGGGCAGTCCATTCAGACTTCCCACACGTAAGGTGCATTCCTCGTCATGGAATGATCCCCCTGCAGTGACCCCTAACAAATTTCACACCGCTCTGCCGGACGGTTTTGCAGGCGCATCAATGGTGCTCTGTGCACCTCATATCTTGATGGATTGGCCCGGGTATTAACGGCAAATTCAGTTTCATGAGTTGCTTTGTGATGCTTCCATCAGACTTTTGTGAGCGTCTGAAATTGCACAAGGTTCTCTCTAATCCTCCATGCACCTTTGGATTCTTCCGGCGTGTGTAAAATCATTCCAGATCCCAATGATTTGGGGGGAACACAACAGATCTCTGCCTTTGCTTCCCCAAATCATGTTGGATATTCCAATGCAAACCCCAAAATCTCAATCACCCAGTTGGCAATGGCTCACCCATTTCCATACGGGGCAGATGCCTTTTAAATTGGCCACAGGCCCATCTTGGATGAGGCCAAGAGGCGTCTGAAAGGATAAAGCTGGGAACCCAAGTGTTTCCCACACTTGAGAAACACTTTGCTGATGACCTGTGTGATTTCATCAAGGCCCAAAGTGACCCAACCTTGGCGTCACCCCGGTTGAGATGACTGGCCAAAGTGTGTGTTGGCCAGATTGCAGTTAAGTTGCGGGCCCACCAAAGCCTCTTGGACGACTATCAAACTTGTCTCACAGGAGAAAGGTTCTCCAGGGCTTTGAAGACATTGAGCACAATCTGCTCCTTTCTTTGAGGGTGTGAGGGCAATCTTCAAAGTGGCCGTCATGCCGGTTCAGATGACTGCACAGTCGTTGTCTGCCCAATTTCAGCTATCATCACGGCAAACTGGCGCATCTCGGACCTGGCCGAGACCCTGAAGAAGGACAAATACTTATAACAGACGCAAATCCAATGATGTCATTGGTGATAGCAGAGGCTCTTCCGGCCCAGGATTCCTATCCTGTCTCTCATTGCATCTTTATTTAAGAGGGCCATTGAGGTCACTTTATGTTGCATTCCTTTTTCCCTACCCACCAAGCCATTCAGATTCCATCCTGCAACCATCTAACCCGTTTCAAGGTCACCTTTGCTTAGCCACTGTCTGTTTTGTCTAACTCGTGGCCTTAATGACTTCCCGTCACTCCAACGTATCCAATGTATCTGTCCCCAACTCTGCGGGCGTTCAAGCTCAATCAGCTCGCAAAAACACCCGATCCTCTAATGGGACTTTGCCCGTGGCCAAAGTGCCACTTACAAGTTTGTGCCCCCTTAACCTGCCATCCTCATGCCCCCAATGACCCCATACTGCTTGCTCACCTTGTATCTGATGTTAGACCGCTTCAATCCCCTCCACCGCACCAAAGCCGTGCATGTCGCCACCAAGAGCCCGGCCGCCGCACTCAATCCCAATTTTTTTCTCAACGACGCTGGGGTCCAACTTGACTTAGGCTTTCAAGAGGCCCATGAAGAAGGCAACTCATCAAGCAATGAGCAATTGGACGATCAGTCTCATTCCCAGCTCTTGTCCAATCGTCGCTTGCCCACCCGCGATGTTGGCCCTACGGAAAATGACGACGATGATTTACCTGGGATTGATGGGATAATGATTCCATTTGCCCCAATTCGCACACTAGATGATGTCCCGCGGGGCGTCAACGAACTCAGGGGTTTGCTTCAATTTGATGAAACTCATTCGGAGCTTGTGAATCGCCTTTTAATAGTAAGTCCCCCACTTGTGTTGTCCGCTTGTGTCCTTATTGACCAATCATTATAACATCCAGGCCAAGCCCGAGGAGCAATGGGGGATGACGGTGTTGCTGATGGTTGCCAATCTCAACAAAGTTGGCTTGGGTCGCGTCAGCATTCCACAAGTGCCCAATAATGCCCCTGTTACTCATGCACATAGCTTCTCCACAACCATTAGGGTCAGTTGTCGAATCATCTGAACTATCCGCCCGTTCTTTATCCCATGGCTGATACATTCCGATCATTGTAGTGTTTCTTGAGGAAGAAAATCCGCAAGATCCTCACAATTGGTAATGTCGATGCGTACACTCGCACTCACACCACTCAAGGCTTGCCTATTACTCGCACTCCGCTGGTTTTGCTTACGGTCAGTGGTTGTCTTTGGGGGATTCCTCAGCGGGAGTGCCTGTACATTCTACTGATCCTTCCATTTGCCTAACAGACTTACCTTGACGCCCAGCCCAAGCCCTTCAAGGACGATTACCTCCCACTTGGCTGGCCCAAAAACCACCTCTCCAGCCAAAGTGTGCTGGCCTTACTCAGGATCCTATTGAAACATGAGCGTGGGGCTCTCCGCAATCTGGTACTTCCTTTCCCTACCCCACCCCTATATTGTGATGACTATCAAACTAAAGTTGCACTACTTGAAGCTCCTGACTAACATCAAGGGCTTCAACCGCCAACCAATCAATGGCCCGGTTCCCAGGTTGATGGATCTCATCCTGATTGTCAGTCAAACTTCCTCATTCAATATTTTGGTTCACGCGCCTGATGCTTTCAATTCATATATGTAGATTGATCGCGCCATGGGAACCAAACACGAGCTTTGCGGGGTTCAAGCTATCCGTGCTTCTTACCCTGATTCCATGAAAATTCGTATTGCCTACCTCCGCCTGGAAGTAGTGTTTCATTTTCTGCACCCCGATCCCACATCCAATCTCACTCAGTGGGATATCATTGATCAAAACCTCGAACACCTTCAAAACCAGTCCCACAACTATAAGCATGCGTATGTGCATAATTGTTAACGCCCTTGTATTTCTCAGCTGACTCACTTTGCACATCAGGTATGCGCGCCTCATTGTGCAAACCAATGATGCTATCTTTGGACAACTTGACTTTGCCGAAATCCCCAAGGAAGAAATCAGGCTTCCCACCGAAGAAGAGGTTGAGGATGAAATAAGCAAAGGTAACCTCAACCCGCGTGAAGCGGAAGACAACAAGGAGGCCTTGGTAATTACTGGCGCAGAGTTTGAATAATCCATTTGTTCAACCTTGTATCCCCTTGGCTACCTCTTCTGCGGACTCACTCCCACACTTTGACTTACCCATTCTTTTGCCATGCGTCTTGCGCATGAATCATTATATCCCCCAAGCTTCCTATGTCTACGGTTTCTGTGTTATCCAATTATTCATATATCTATGGTCTACACCATTGAGACACACACACAGTATCCTCTTACCTCTACCATATACCCATACCTGTTGGGGACCGTTTCCTTGAAAGCCCAGTCCAAATATCTCTGACGTCCAAAATTGAATCCTTTTTTAAAACATGGTTGACTCCATTTAAATATGTTTTTACCCCAACCCAATGTAAATTTCCTATTAACCAATCGATTATGCGGGAAATATGACATGATTCCCTCCCAACCAAGACACCACAGTCGTTCTGCCAGATGGCGGTGGTTTGACCCCGCCAGCAACAAGCCGGCCACCCGCCGTGCGCCGTGGGGAGCAAATTGCCAGCTTGATCGGTGTTTCCTGAACCGTTGAATCTCCGCCCAAACACGGGCAATCCCCTCGGAAGCTGACTGTTTCCCTCCGGTGCTTTGCGTTGACCAGCAAAGGATTGACGAGCCAACCCTCTGCAAGTTGACCGCCTCCCTTCTGATCTGTTTGGTGACCAGCCGAGTTGGGTCGAGCTGACTGTCTACATTCAGTATTTATATTGACTCCTCCGGTCTGTCAAACTGACCTTGGTCCGTCGGCCAGACCGCTTATTGACACATGAGGTCTGGTTGACGGAATACACCTTTGGCAATTGACCGCCGCGTCGCCAGTCATAGCCACCGCTATTTGACTGTGGTGCCAGCGGTATCCGCCCGCGCCCCCTGTGGGACGTCAATTTTGGAGGGGTCAAAACAGGTCCAATCGGCCCTTGACACTACAAACATTTGCAATTTCACCCAGAAAGAAAATGTGAACTTGGGATGGGAAAAACATATACCCAATTTTACAGAAAATGGTCAGAAGTGAAAAATAAGCTATACTGAGCATGCTCAGCAATTTTTTTTTTTTTTACAAACTGAGCAGAAATCATTTTTATTCATTCTGGCAACTTCAGGGGATTTTGCTGAGCATGCTCAGTTTTGCTCAATTTTTATTACTGAGCCATTTTGTTGAAAAAAGTTACCATTTTGCTCAACCCAAACAGTAGTTTTTTCTTTGGGTAAAATTACAAATGTTTGTAGTGTGATTTGGCGCCGACATGTTGTCCCACCCGAGCGGGCGTGTACATGAGCAGATCATTGACCTGTTCGGCAAGCTCTTTGCCGAGCAGGTCATTGGCCTGCTTGGTGAAGAGCTTGTCATTGGGCTCGCAGACACAAAGCAAGCCGGCCTGCTCTACACAAACAGGTCATTGGCCTGCTTGACAAAAAACTCACCGAGCAGGTCATTGGCCTACTTGGCGAAGAGCTCGGCAACAGATTCATCAAAAGACTCGAACAATCTGTCTGATGGGTTGTTACTCATTGGACAGATGTTGTCCGACATGGGATCGGACGATTCTGTCCGATCCCATGTCAAAAAAACCCCTCGAACATGGGGGTTCGACACGGGATCGGACGCCATTGTCCAATCCCATGTCGGACAAACCCATCCGGTGGGCTTGTTTGATATGGCATCGGACAGAATTGTCCAATCCCATGTCGGACAAACCTGTCGGACAGGCTTGTCTGACATAGCATTGGATGAAGATGTTCAATGCCATGTCAAACAAGCCCACCAGATCGGTTTGTTTTGGCGGTGCTACATATGATAACACAGCTACCAGCAACCCCAGAATGAATCAGGGCATCAGAAATGATCATTCAACACTAAAAAGAATTACAATTCTTGACGAACCGGATGATTCAGCTATGAAGAAACACAAGCAGTCCGCTGAAAACCTCAACGGAAGCCTTCCAGAAACCAGCGTTCTTGCTGTCAAATCAAGGGCTCAATCCAGCATGAGTCGTTTCTCAACAGAAATAGTCCAGAAGGATAACGATGAAGAGACCAATATTAGTCCCTTTGATGCACCTTCATCAAAATTGAAGAAACATGCCTTTGTTGGCACATTGAGGTTCCCCAAGAACGAGGTGTCGGAATCTCTACCTGATTATTGGGAGTTGTGTGTTAATAGTGACTTTGGGAAAGGTCTTCCTGGGTCAAAACATTCCTCGAAATTGTCATTTTTGATCCAAGAAATGATTACATTCACCCGGAATCCGGAATTCACCCAGAATCCAGAAGAAGAATATCTGGTCAAGGCACAGAGCTTAGTCAAGGAGATATTCTTGCGCAACAGTGCTTTTCTTATAGCTTTTACTCCACCTGAATCAGAATCAGGCTGTTCCAATGGCCACTGCTCCAGAGCTACAACTCGGGAGGTAAATAAATTGAGAATGAAAGAGCAGAATAAACTTCTTGAATGGTTGATAAGAATGTTAAACAATGACATTCAATCTCGAGCCGCATGTCTACCTACATCAGCGGAGTCAAATGACAGACCGCACTCAACATTCTCACTGCATAAAATTCTCTCTTCTTATTTTCATGATGATCTGGAGGATGCAGGGAATTTATCTGGCTGGGGAGAAATTTCAATTAGAGTGAAAGGAAGAAAGAATGTGATGGCAAGTGCAAAAATGGCTATCACAACAAAAGTTGCAATAAATGCCTTAGAAAATTACTATAAATCAACAGATCCAATACAATGGGAGAATTTAATTCAAAACGGGTTTTCCTTTGTCAATTTTTTTGCTATGTTAAGGAAGTATGAGCAGAGTGACAAGCTTTATCTTATTTATAGGTGATATTTCAGTATAGGGGAAAACTTTGGATTGTTCCCGTGGGGAGAGCCAACAGCACCTTGGAAGAATCAACCAGATGATAAACACATCAAAAGATTTTTGAAGCTTATTGCAAAATTTGACTGGTCTTTACTTATGAAAAGATATTTCAAAAAGGTTGGAGATAGTGTGCAAGATAAGCCGGTATCACTAAACCTTGCAGAAGGTCAAGCAGATAGTGAACTTATTGGCAGATAATCAGAAGCACCATATCAAACATCACTCTTCATCCATTAAAATTTTGCAAAAGATTCATTAGATTTTTGAAGGCCTGAAGTTAATCCGCTGTGTTTGGTTACTGAATTCAAATAAATAGCCTCTCAGGAAGGCTTTGGATTTGTAGTAACTACAGTTTATTGAGACCACAGTGCTTCAATTTCCAGGTTCAAAATCTTTCTCTTTCTTTTGGGTTAGACTTTTTGCTCCAAGGGTGCTTTTCATCCAGCAGCCATTCCCCCACTCTTCATTAAAGCCCTTCATGTTGGGCTAGTTAGCTGTCATGTTATCTTTCTTTTCCTTTCCGTCTCTTTCTGTCTGCTACACACCTGTAAGGCCAAACTATAGGGGTTTTCGGGGATTCCCCGGGACAACGGAAAACTATAGACTATCTAGCAGAATTTCCGGTATTTTTACGTCTGAGTTTTTAATCTTCTTTACTTACTTATTTTCTTTTGAGCGCCCTTCTTGTTCTTAAAAGTTTTAACTGATGATGTTTGTTTTATAATTTCAAGGAAGATGAAACGGAAATGAAACGAAGATTTTGCCACAAGGAAAGATTTTCTTGTTGGCTACAAGCTAATATTTATATCCTACAATTGTGTAGAATATTCTAGAATCCAACTTATGATAGAGTGAAAAGTCTGATAATTGGGTCAGCAAAAATAAGAAAAAGAATCTTATGGAACTTTCTTTTTAATTCCTCATTGAAAAGTCTTTCCGGAGACCCTGAGAGTTTTGTGAACGGGGTGGTTTGGGATTCCTGTTTGTTACAACACCTTTCCAGTTCATGTCACACATCTGTCACAGCAGCTGTAGTCAACCTGGGAGCGGCAGGTGTGGAAGGACCCTTTCCTCATCCTTCCACGTACTGCTTGTCTGGCTCCCAGGTATGCTGTTTCTTTCTTTTTCTCATTTGCTTCTCTCTTTCTCATCATGTTCTTTGCGCTCTTTGTACGTGTCTGTCTGATGAAATCCATCCTTCCACGTACATACTGCTTGTCTGGCTCCCAGTTGCACGCAACACTTCACACCCCCTTTTTTTTCCTCTTCAACATTGACATCAGCAAAAACTAGAGCCTCTTTAATTATTGAATTTATCTGGTTTTCAGTGAGATTGTGAAAGGATTGAGCCTGAGGTTGGTCTAAAAAACCGCTTCCAAATGGCTACCCGGAGAAACCTTTGGAAATCATTTGGGCTTCCATCAGTAACAGCTCCAGAAGGAGTGGAGCTAATCTCTTGGGCAGTTGCTAGCAGGCATCACTATATGTGGTGTCAATTTAATTTTTTTTTAGGGAAGAGATGCTACCAGTCACTCAAACCTAAACATTTTGCAATTGGTCAGAAATGGGATGCATCTGATTTACAAATGGGCCTCACACATGATTCATAGGTCCAAAGGACCCATCACAAAACAACCAAAGAAAAAATTCAAGAAAAGATACATACAGCCCATGTGATATATCTATTTGGATGCACCAAAAGAGAGATGGGCAAAATGTGTTGCAAAAATCAAAACTCGCAATTAATTAAGTTTTTAATTATGATGATGTAATTGCGTCGGAGGTTTTCTCCGCTCTCATTTTGCTTGAGAAAAAAGGATCCTCAAGAAAATCCATTCCAATCCCAAGTTTTATTTCTTTTTATATTCTCTTCAACTTCCATCACTCCAACTCAAATCGTTTATTATTGCCCAATAACTTGAATCAACTTTGTTCAAAAAATCAAACATCTTGTTTGACACGATCGCACTACCATCCGTCTTCAATCTTCAGGAGGAGCTGGATATAGCTTCTGGGCAGGTTGTTGTTTTTATTTCATCTTATTATCTTAACATAATGAACTAACACCTGTTTATCATGCTAGGCTATATCGTTGTGAAAATTCCTGTTGTATTGAAGACCAATAACTGTGTGACTTGTTTAAAACATTTGTTTTTATACTTGACTGGAAAACATCAGGTATTGTTGCTCTTTCTATTTTCTGATGTTTTGTATGTTCTAGTATTTATTGTCTTTGATTGTTCTCGGATTTTACTTCTATTGAGTTTCTAATACTGTTACAATAAAGCAATTAATTCTCCATATTATTACAAAATGCACACATTCAAGTTGGCAAAGCAATAGTAAAGTGATTAGAAATGAAAGAGCTTATGTGACCATTGTGAGTTCATCTGTGAAAAAAAAGTGTGAAAGTGTATGGTTGTGTACAAGGAAACCTAGTTGTGAAATCCCCTCCCTAGGAAATCCTTGAAAAAAACTGTCCCCTCTCTGATTTGACGAGGGAATTTGGTCAAGTGAGATCTTTCAGACGCGTTAGATGTACAGTTGCGGATGGCATAGTTCCACCCTGTGCCACCTGCAAAACATTTTTTTGAGTGTGGGGCCTATCCCCCAGGGCCGGTATGCTCATAACAATATTTTTATTACATTTTTGGACTTGCAAGAGTGTCCAGAGTTCAAAAATAAAAGAACTAAGTGTTTGAACCTGTAGTTTTTTATTTTTTGTGCTGACCATTAGATTTTTGGACATCTCTCTCAAAAGACATAGTTAGCGCCAGAAATCCATGACAAGAGGGATTAATATTGCAGCTTTTGCCTCTGATAACCTCTGCATAGCTTCTGCAATGCCATTCGACGCACTTTATTTACCTTTAAAAGTTCAAATTTGAACAATTTGCATGGTTTTTACCCTGTTTTACCCCCAAAATTTCCGGGTATTTCTGATTTTTTGACCAAACATTTTGTACAGGGGCAAATACCAGTCAGGTTTATGCCATCCGCAACTGTAGTCCATTATAACCTGAGTCACCTAGCCTCCTGGGCTGTAGCTCAGACCAGAGGTAAGGTATGTACATTCTTCCTCTCCAACTAGCTACATGTGCAATGCCATCACTGCATGTGCTGAATTGAAACGTTCCACGGGAGACCAAATGTCTCTAATTTTTCTTACCAACCACATCTGCTAAACCCATATTTCCCACAGGGCTGTACCACTGCCAACAAAATATGGGAGCTCTCTCCAAATCTAGAGATTGGCCCAAGCTTGCCTCCATAGAGGAAGATCAGCCCGAGCCCGCGCAAGCCTCTGCTTCCTCCATTCCCCCATCAAAGGAGGCCGCAAGTGCCTTCCATAGCAGAATGAAGCCCCTCGAGTAGGGTATTGGATGTGTTCCGTTGTCCACATTGTCCAACTGGGGTGCCTGGGTACCTCAGCAGTTGGATAGCTTGCTTTACTGAGAAGTTTCAATCAAGCGGACAAAAATTACACTGGCTTGATGTCCTGGGTCTTCCAAAGGATACATGCGTCCTTATTCGGAACAATAACCATTGAACTTCATTTTTGTAGTGGTGGCTTATCCGGGGGTAACCACTCAACGTCCGGTGACCATGTCCTATCACATACCCAAGGACAATCATACCGTCTCCCATGGAACAATTTGGGCTTGCCTTTCTGAGCACATTGAATTTCCCTAGGACCAAGATATTGGAATCTGTACCTGGTTATTGGGAGTCGAACTTGTATGTCGACAGTGACAGTGGGAAAGGTCTTCCTGTCTCAAACCCTTCCTCGCCATTATTGCCTTTGATTCGAGAAATGATTCAATAAACCAAGCTTTTGGAAGAAAAATCTGTGGTCAAGGCACATAGCCTACTATTAGTCAGGGAGATATTCTTGCGCAACAGTGCATTCCTTTTAGCTTTTAATTTGCCTGTATCAGAATTAGGCTGTTACAAAGGCCACTACAGAGCTCCAACTGAGAAGGTAAATGAATTGAGAATCAGAGAGCAGAAAAAACTGCTTGTTTGGTTGATAAGACTGTTCAAGAATGAAATTCAATCCCAATTTCTACCTAGATCGGAGTCAAACAACAGACCTCACTTTACATCATCCCTTCATCAACTTCTCTCTGCTTACTTTCATGGTGATCTGGAGAATGCAGAGGGGTTATCTGTCCGCCGTAAACACAAATCACTTCAAGCAAAAAGAAAGAAGGGCATGGTGGCAACTGCAACAATGGCTATCACAAAAAAAGTTGCAATATGTGTCTTAGGAAGTTACTATAAATCCACAGATCCAAATAGATGGAAGAGATTTTTCCAACAAGATTCGTACTTTGTCAATTTTTTTGCTTCACTGAGGCAGTATGAGCATCATGGTAATCTCACCCATATTTATATGCGGTATCTCACTACTTGGGGAACATTCGGAATCTTCCCATGGGGTGAACCACCGGCATTTTTCAAGAACCCACCAGACATTAGAGGCATCGCAAGATTTTTGAAACTCATTTCAAAATTTAACTGGCCTTCAGTCATGAAAAATATTTTGAAAAGGTTGAAGATAGTGTACAAGATAAAACCGTGTCAGCAAGCCTTGAAGGTCCAGCGGATGATGAAGTTATTGAGAGCCAAGGAATACCAATCAAAAGCTCACTCTTCATTCAAACAAACTTTGGAAACAGTATTTTTGAAAAGCCTGGAATTAACCCGCTGCTTTGAAATCAGCTGGAGTCAAGTGCATCCCCTCACAGGAAGCCTTTGGACTTTGAGAAGTTAGTTTTTCTCCCAGGAAGGATTTGGATTTGTAGCAGTTTGTTTCTCCCAGGAAGGCTTTGGATTTGTATACAGCAGTTAGCGTTTTTATCAATTTTCATACAGCCACAGTGCTTGCTAGATTTGAAAAAAAGGTTTAGGCATCTTTCTTTTAGGTTAGACTGTTGACTTTTCCCATCAAAGGGTGTTTGTTACCTGGCAGCCATTTGGCTGCCTCCCAATCTTATTAAAACCCTTCATGCCACCATGTCTGCTTTGATTGTGATTTTTTCTCTTCAACTTAAACGTCGGCAGAAACTGCATGGATCTTCGAGTTGATCTGGTCTGCAATGGTATTGTCGGTGAATTTAGGCTGGTCTAATTGCTTGCGAATGCCTACGTGGAGAAACAAGTGGCTTACGTCCCAGGGTTCTAACAGTACCAGTTGCGAGTAAGTGGGGCGGACCTCTTCGGTAGTTTAAATAACTTACAGGCAATATCACCAGGTATCATTTCATGAGGTACCGATTGACCAGTTTGTACGGAAGAGGTGCCACTGCTCACTCAAAACATTTCCCGAGGTGAGCCAAAATTCCAAATTAGTCGCAATTTCCTCAAACCTGATGTCCAAGGTATTGAAGGAGTCTAGTCATCCCAGACTTCCCAAAGGTTGAGCTTGGAGCAGATTGTGTAGCGGCCATCTCTTGTTGCAGGTTATCCAAGCTAGGTTCTCAAGTCTCCACTAGCTTTGTCAACTTGGCTACGACTGGCCGGGTCAGTTCCGGGATCGAAGCCTCTGCCACATACATGCCCACACCTCGCCTGTCGTCTGCTGTACTCCATCCCCGGCCAACCTGCAGGAGCAAGGATAGAGGCATGGTTCTGCAGGACGTGTCAGACCGGTTGCAAGGTCGGTTTTGAGGAGGGAAGGACAACTGCTAGAAAGGGGAGGAATGGGGCGAGTGCTCAATGGGATTGTTGTAGGTGGGATGTGGGAGTGGGAACTATGCGGATTTGATGGGTAATAAGATGGCAATCTAGACGAAGAGAAAAAGGGTAGTGACACATGGTAGGAAGGTAGAAGCCCTATTCGACTCGACTGATGTACAAAACTGAAGGAAGAGAGAGGGAAAAAAGGGGGTTAACATAACGACGCTTAATCTGTTGATCAAAGGATTAGATGAGATGGTGAGGTGAGTATCAGACCATTGTTCCCCCGTAGAAATGCATCCCCATAGCTATTCCGTTTGACTCCATTGACGTATTCTTCCGTGTTTTCCAGGGCGATGTTCATGTACCCATCCAAGCAGGATAGGATACCTGAAAAATAAAGAAAAGAAATGAGTCGCATATTTCCATGATGCTTGAGCTTGCGACGGGGACTGTACCTCGATAATCGACTCCGCTATTCAGCCTGACCGTCACTTGATGGCCCACGACTTGTTTGAGGAAGTCCGACGGAGTGCCTCCTGTTCCGGTGCTGGGCACATTCGATGGCTTGTCGTCCGGGGGAGAAGCCTTGTCGTTCTGATCGGACATGGTGTATGTCTTGGTCGGGTCCTGTTGAGGATTTTGATTGGATTGGCTCAGTGGTCGCACTTTTATATCGGGCCCCCGAACCACGATCTGTGCCAATCGCCCCGAGACTCCCCGTACGAGGCCCCGGTCCACAGGCCCCGGTAGCCTGTGTGATCCCCCGTGCCCGTGCCTTCGACTCATCAATCAACAGCCCTGACTTTCCTTTCGATCTTACCACTGACTGCTCACCATGGCATCAGTGCGGATCAGCAACCTTCTCAGTGGAACCGTCAAGACCTCTACCGGATGCAGCCACACTTTTTTTCCCTGGCGTGCCTCAAGTGCAGGAGGACCCCGATCTCGAAGGAGGCTCTCAAATTCCCCTCAGTTCAAAGGATCCGGATTGGTACCGATGGTCGTCGAACGCGAAGGACGCGGAGGCGAACGCGCTTTTGATATCTTCTCCAGACTTCTGAGGGAGCGGGTCATCTTCGTTGGTGGAGAGGTTAGCTCATCATCAACCGACCGGTAAAGATAAACATTGCTATAACAAAATGCACAAGCCGTTGATGTATAACTCAATCAGTGTTGCATCCCTTTTAATATCTTCCTCACCTCCGTTCTCGTTTGGATGGCTCAATTGCCGATATCTCAAAATCAACTCCTTCACTTGTTACCTGACGTCACCGCGGGAAATGTGGAAAATCGGGCTAGATCAATGACGCCGATGCAAACTTGATTGTCGCGCAATTACTCTATCTAGAAGCTGAAAGCCCGGACCCCATCGAGGTGAATAACTTGGAAATACTAGCAACTCAATCCAGGCGGTCGATGATTCACTGAATAAAACTCGTTTGATTTTTGCGTTGTATCCCTTGGAATAAACTCAATCAAAATTCTCCGACTACAAGCTTTATATGTCAGTTAGAGAGTCAAATTTTACATTGGATAGATGGCGAAGGCGGCAAACAAATGTCGCCTTTTTTCTGTCTAGTTGATATGATGTTGATTGTTTCACACACAAAACCACTTCTGCGACAGAAATTCGCCTGGTGGAAGTGTCACAGCTGGTTTGGCAATTTACGATACGGTGAGTATGACAAAATATCACATCTAGCCTTTCAAAACTGCTCTGAAAATTGATAATCCTATCTTGTCTGGTTCATTATCTTCATAAATACAGATGCAGTATATCAGGTCACCCGTGCACACAATCTGTATAGGACAGGCTTGCTCTATGGGATCAATACTGCTCGGTGCCGGCGCAAAAGGGTTTCGCAAAGCCTTGCCTAACTCAACAATTATGATTCATCGTGAGTCTGTTGCGCCATTTGTGTCGGGGCAGTTGGGAAATCAGATCAGGAAGACGTTCTGGTTGACAATTGATATTGACATGGGAACCAACAAAATGTGGTATGGTCACCAGAGCCTTCCGGAGGATCGAGTGGCCAAGCATCTGATATGGCCATTCGAGCCAACGAAATCTTGCGCCTGAAGAAACGGCTGATCGAGATTTATGCTAAGCATTGCGGGAAAGAAGAGGAAAGTCAGATGGATCGATGCAGTCGATTTGGTCAGGAAATTTAGATTTTTTTTTTCATCACAGAACATCATGGCCATAATGTTCAACTGACGCTAGGCTCCCTACTCGTTTGATTTTTTTTTTCCACGTGGGCAAACCCAATCTGCCTTTTCGATCTGCGGATTACTGGGTGGAAAAAACCTCAGAACAAGCTTTGGAGCGGGACAAGTTCATGGACGGCGAAAATGCCAAAGCATTCGGGATTATTGATCAGGTGGTTGCTTCTCGCTCTGCCGAGTCGAAGGATAAGTAGTCTTGCCAGCCATTCTCCTGGAAGCAGCTCTCAAGAAAGGCAGCGAGCAACTTTGCACAGGTCATTTAGGCAGACTGGGATGAAAGGCCCTATCATTTGTTTCCGTTCTTATGCCGTGTAATTATGTTTTCCTAGTAACTTCCAACGTGGTTGATATTTTGAGGATGTGCGTGACTCAAGGTCTAGATAGCCCAAAGCAGATCACCAGCTAAAAGAATCTACAAAACGTGGCAATCACCTTCTTCTTGTCTTGATGTAACTTGCAAAACAGTAATCTAGCTTTTTTTTTCTCTTTTTGCTTGTGATTGCATCTTGCACCACTTACTTCAAGCTGTGCTATGTAGTTTGGACCAATGCTTTTTATTCCTTTTTTCCAACTTTTCCCAAATGTATTTTTTTTCTTCAAGTTACAAGGAAATTAGAAAGGAATTTTAAGCTTGACTCCATGTCCTTATGACTTGAAAGCGGAGCGTTTGGCTTTTTTTAAATATACTTTGTATTTCATCATACAATAAATCAGCAACAATACTGAGGAGAACTGCAGTATTAGATAATTCAACCCAATGCTTTGTTGCTGATAAGTTGGTGCTGCAATGCAAACAGGCCTAACACATGATTCATAGGTTCAACGGACCCATCCCAAAAACAATCAAAGAATACATTCAAGAAAAGCCATAGCAGATATCACACTTTGGGACAGAACAAAAGAGAGATGGGTATGTACACTTTACACATTTGATTTAGCAACAAATCCGATCGGAAATCAAAGAGCTCATGTGGGGTTTGGGTAAAAGAAGTGTCAAAATGTAAGATTGCCTAGAAGGTAATTGTGTAGTTTAAGTCCCTCGAGGGTCCCTGCAAGACTTGGTCAACACTCCGATTGGAGAAGGGACCTTAGTCACTCCTTTCACTTCAGACGGGTTAGATCATCATATATTAGGCACATTGCCATATCTCCTAGCGGGATCGGGAGGAAAATTTAGTGGCAGTGACTTTCTTTGCGCGAAAAAATGAGATTCCTTCAAACTCCGCAGCCTTTTGAAGACAGCTGTGTAAGAGCGATATTTGCGGAGGCTAGGTGTCCAGGGGGCCTTTCAATCTCAGGGTTCGCAAGATCCCCTTGGAGCCCGGGCAATTTGTCTTTTACACAGTTCTAATTTACTTCCGCCGCTGCTGTTCGAGATGATAAACCCACCTGTCAAGAAGTTAGATGGGTTTCGAATTACCTGGGTTCAAGCTATTTTCCTTTTTGCTATAGCCTATCTAACTCCCGTAGCACCTGCCCTGCAGAACTGGGAGCTTCGACCATATTATCCAGGGTTAGCAAATTCGATAGAAACATCACATGACCAGGTGCACACCACCGACCGTTCCTCTAAACCAACATCATCACCGTCTGGGAACCTACAAGAAGGCGATTGCGGTTTATCTATAAAGACGCTTGCCACGGACAAGGAATGGTTGAGATTGGGATATTCCCTCTCGCTTACCCTCGGCGACCTAATTGCCAGCCCCACCGCGAAACTAGAGAAAGCAGTACCAACAGATGACTTGGAGACTCAGCACTGCCCTCGATATCCCGACGCACTGTGTGAACCATTCATGAACGCACCTTTCGTCCCGCGTTCTTCTCGGTTGCCCACAAGATCCAGAGTGATTACGGATGATAACACGGCTATCAGCAACCCGAGCTGGAATGAGGAAATCAGCAATGATCATTCAAAACGCAAAGGAATCGCAATTCTGGACAAGCATGATGAGTTAGCTCTGAAGAAACACAAGCAGTCCGCTGAAAACACCAATGGGAACCATCCAGAAAGCAGTATCCTTGCCGCCAAATCGAGGGCTGAATCCAACAGTAGTTTCTCAACAGAAATGATGCGAAAGGATTTAATGAAGAGACCACAAGTGCCTTTGATGCACATCCATTAGATTTAAATCAATTTGCGTTTGTGAGCACATTGAACTTCCCTAGGAACAACGTGTCGGAAAGGCGCTTCGCGCCCCTGCCTCCGGCAGGCGAGGGACTTGTGTTAAGTTCGCTTCCAGGAAGGCTCGGAAATTCAATCTGCAGTGTTCCTCCACGAAAGGTATTGGAATAATGAAAGTTGGGTTTTCCCCCAGGGAGGCTTTGGATCTGTATCAGGTACCATTTCTTTTAATTTTCATACAACCACAGTGCTTTCCAGTTTCCAAGAAAAAGGGCTTCTTCATGTTTCTTCTGGGTTAGCTTTTTATTCCAGGGGTGCTTGCTTTATTTGGCTACCCACATGAATCTTCATTAAAACCTTCACACCACCTTTATTGCTTCGATTGTCATTTCCCCCCTTCAACTTAGAAGTAGGCATGCCTCCGATGCCAACTGACTAGTTTGTAGGGAAGAGATGTCACCAAATTCCAACGAGTCAAAGTTCCTTGCAAGACAAGCTAAAATAAAGAGACTTGGACAATTGACCCCCAACATCTGGAAAAATTACTCCCAAAAGACAGGAGTTGTAAAGTTGGAAGTATATTTTTCTAAATATGCAGACAGAAGATATATAAGGAATCCAAGCACCAAATCGGCAATGTGAAATTCGGGAGTTCATGTAGCACCCATTGAATTATTACTAGGAGGTCCACACATCTACACGGTCAAACCTCGCGCCAGTCACCCGGTAATGCGACCCGGAGGCGCATCACACACCGCCCTTGGTGGGTTGCACGACGCGATTCGGACGACGCTGTCAATCTCCCTCAAATCCTTTTCATGGTTGCGGCAACTGTCCCGACTCGTGGCATAGTGTACCTCTTCTTCTGACCTTTTGTTTTGGGGTTGCCACCCACAACATTCATAGTCAAAGTTGCGAATGGTGGTCTGGCCGGCCCCGCAGTGGTTGCATGAGGTAGCTGACGAGGCTGAGGTGGCGGTTTGCTGCCAGAGGGTTGATTATACGCTCGTGGTAGTGACTTGGGGGGAGCAGGGGGTCTGGAAATCGATTCCTGCTGGAACCGGGGTGGCGATTCGTTGCCGGTTGCTTGGGGGTTGGAGCTATGTGTCTGTGCTCGTGCGTTCCAGGCTTGCCGGATCTTGGGTAATCTCTTGATCAGCTGGGTTAGGAAAGAAAAAAGGGACATTGTGAGCTTCCTAACGGTTGACACGAGGAAATCAGAATGACATGTCATTTACTTCTGCTGCCTCAACCCCATCGCGAATGCTATCCAGAGTTGAGAAAACGACAGCACAGCAATTCCCGTGTTTCTTGTCATCTCTGAATCTCAGTATTCTCCACGTCTGCATGAAAGGGTCCCAAACCACCTCAACCACTCGATTGTCGAGCTGTTCTCGTCGTTCTTTTCGTCTAAACGGTAGAAAAAGCAAACAGAGACCGATCAGTGATCGCACGGACAAACCTTTTTTTTTTTTTTTTGGGGGGGGGGG
The DNA here is from genome assembly GCA_002873125.1 of Puccinia coronata f. sp. avenae. Taxonomy (NCBI): domain Eukaryota; kingdom Fungi; phylum Basidiomycota; class Pucciniomycetes; order Pucciniales; family Pucciniaceae; genus Puccinia; species Puccinia coronata. Next base: position 42,420 of record PGCI01000358.1, on the reverse strand, counting down.
GGGGGTGTCACTGCAGAATCACTGAGAGATGAGTATCTTAAGAGTATTGTGACCCAACTGCAACCATTCTTCATCAGGCATCTCCAGGGTGTCGAAAAACTTTTCTCTTTCCTCGCCGCAAATCATCATCAGAAGAAACAGAGGTTTGGCATAAAAGTCGGGCTTCGAGGGGTCGTCTGATCGAGGGGGGAATTTGAGTTCGAGGCGGAAATCGATCGAGTTTTCAGATGGGGGCTTCCATTTTAATCTAAAAAAAACACCAATCTGTATCAGTTTTCAGCGACATGGCAGATAGAAAGAAATGCGCAAACGTTTTGGGATCTGTCCCTAGCTGATAAGGGGCCGTGGCACTGGTGAAAATCAACCCATCATTTCCATGAGTGAGTTTAGGCAGGTCATGATGAAGCACCTTATCGATTCTGTAGGCAAGTTCCATGGTCTTCAGCTGGACACTATGAATGATCATAAATTCTTTGCAGTCAATATCCGGGTACGGTTGTAGATAGTAGAGTCGCGGCAAAATGGCTGAACTCAAAGGGCATTTCATATCTCAGATGCGGTTCAATGTTGAGGAGTTTTTCCAAAGGGGCTATCACCCATTCTTTTAGTATCTGGATTCAAGATAGAATAATGCGATGGATGGCGAGGTGGGGGTATGATTAGTATTATCACAACTGAATATTTGAAGCTAGACATCGTCAAAAACAGATGCTTCAAACGAAAAAGGATAAGCTCACCACGTATCGATTCATGAGAGGACTCATCATGAGATTGCTTGCTTCCCATACAAGGCAATCGAAAGCTAAAAACCGGAATTGTTGCTGCGTGCGAATAGGAGCGTACATGAGTGAATCGGAGCTTCCAAAGACTTGGGAATCCAATCATGCGAGCGACTCACGAATCTTGTTTTAGGATTGACGTCGATGACCAGTTCTCCATCGAGGATGGTATCTTTGAGCAGTCGATTAGGATTCTCAGGATGAGAAAAGGTGATGTTTTTTATCAAGTAAAAATCATCTTTGCGGTCTATCTATACAAAAAAAGCACAAGGGGGGGGGGGAGTCAGCCAAAGCCAAAATGAGAAATAAAACCCGACGAATAGGTCAAGGGGAGTTGGTCTGCTGGACGAACAAAGTAAACCTCTTGGAGTGGGACTTGGAGTGTTCCTTTCACGACGATAAACATCATCGCGCGAACTCCGTTAGATTTCTCACATACCCAGAAGCTGTATGATGATCAAGTGGGAGTTTGTTTAGTCAGTTGTCCCTTATTTTTTTCAGGTGATCGGGGTTGGTATAGAATGAGGGCAAGGTAAAGCCACGGGAGGCGAAGCTTAACTCTTCTGATTCCAGCAGTTCCAGAGATTTCTGGGTAAAACTAACCGGCTGAGAGCCTGGAAACCTATTGCCCGACCGGAGATAAGACGTGAGTCTACGTATGTCATGTGCTAGCAATGAGAGTGAAACAGGGCCCACGGGGAGCATTGACACACCTAGATCCAGGATGACCGCAGAGATTAGCGAGATGTTTTTTGAGGAAGTAGAGGTGCTGATGATTGGTGATTAGTTGTCCTGGGATACGTTCAGGTACGGGGAAGTTGGTGTTGATCATCTCGAGCGAGGTCGTATGAAGAAGGGGGTGGCTGATTGCTGAGTCTCAAGTAGTCTGGTGGAATATCAGCTTCCGGCGGATTGAGGTCGGACCGGTCGGTAGAGGAGATGGGGAGTATGAGAGCAAGATCCAAGATTGATGATTTTATGAGACTTTTTTTTGCATCAACAGGATCAGAGGAAAAAATGAAACGGGATGTGTAGAGGTTTGAATCCTCAGGTTGGAAAAAAAGCAAGCAAATAAGTGTCTAATATTTATATGAACATGCAAGACATTTAAGAGGAAAGTCTTCCAACAACATACAGACAAAACTATGTAGATAGTTGCAAATGCGCTTTGCACTTGCACCCACCTTGTCGTGACGCGATTCGTCACGTGTCCTCCCTGAGCCCGTCATCAGCAGCCTCACTTTGGAACTGGTGAGCTTCTTGACTGAGCGGGAGCCGATCCGATAAACCTGTCGTCGCCCGCTCATCCCCACCCCCTGTGGTCGACAGGATTTAAACTAGCTTAACCAAGTCCCTGCCGCCGTGCGGCGAGTGGTGAAGCATTGCTGGAGGTCCCTACGTGGAAGGCGCCTTCCCTCTAATATTTGAGGGACAACTTGAGATTTGAACCGCTACTGAGCGTGGATCTTTCCAACAAAGAGAAGGTCACCAAGAGTTGATTAATTCACCGGGACGCTGGGATACAACACACTTGAAGTCTCAAGAACGGCCAAATTAGACAAACCCCCCGCACGTGGCCCACACGGGAAATGGCAAATGGAAGGCTATCAAAACAGACAGATTGAACGAATGCAGGACACGTCTCTGTTCCAGCTTCCTCTCCTGCGGCCGAAGTGGCAGGAGCTGCATTGCCTAGCGAATCATCATTAGCCGAACATAGCCGATCCTGGTCTAGCAATCTGTGATCGATCTGATCAGGCTCCAGAAGTTGTTTGATCGTCGTGAAAGTATTTGAAACTATTCAAAGAATGCTGATATGAACAGCTGATTTTCTTAAAACCTGAGAGCCGAAGTTGATGGGAATCAAGAACTGTGCAACAGTTTGTAAAAAGAGACGGTGACGCGCGGCATTCGAGCTTTACCAATGAGCGAAAGTGGACTGGGAGGCCGCGTATATAGCTACCCCCTTGTTCAAGAACCCATCGAGAGCCATTAAGCTTCTTGCTGGAAGCTGATCAATGGCCCCGAGTGGACAAACTGCTCGGGCCAATCAGATCCGAGCTCTACTCTGTGGCCGGCCCACTCATTGAGGCTCGATGGTTTGTGGACGGAAAAATCCGAGCACTCCTCTGATCAGACCATCAGACTCTACTCTCTAGACTGCTGTTCAATATAATTGAACTTGTTTGCTTTTATCAAGTTGTTTCTTAGATGATGGAATATAATTGACATTCAAAATGTTTATTATTGCTGTTGTAAGAAGGACATGATTACTCTGGGCCTGGCAGCACAGCCAGGTATTGATAAAAAAAGAGACACTAAAAAAAAGGATTCCTTGAGGATCTCATCTATTCCTCTCTCTTTGCTGGTGGTTATGATTTAGTGTGCAGAGTTCAATCATAACCCCATCCAAATATAATCAGTGTGAAAATGATTCACCCTCAGTAGTCAGAATCCGATGGAAGAGTGATGATGGGAATCGTTTGAGCTCCTCGTTCTTTTGAGCTTGTGATCTCAAAAATTAAATATATTTCTCTATGACCTTGAGTTGAGGCTTATGGGCATGCTAGATATCTACTGGTATCCAATGTCGGCACATAAATATGATTCTGGTGACCAAGATCTGCTCGACCAGTGGGTGAAACTCACCCTCTCAGAAGTTAGGCAAAAGCTGAGTATGTACTCTGGCATCTTTGGAATATGAAACAGCTAGCGATGTTCTTCTTTCTACATAGAGCACTGCGTACTCTTCCATTTCAAGAGTCTAGCCGGGCCATTAGGTGGATTGTTGCGGCAAGAAAGTATATATGTACTATGTAGCGTGGCTCCGACAACGCTATATTTAGGTAATGGGATACACCCCGCGAATTGATGGGTTGGCAAGCTGATAAGAAAATGCTGGGCAAGGCGAAGCTCATGAAACGCAAGTTCGAGTTGTGGTGTGGTGACCATACCATACCATGTCCCAGGATAAAAGCCTTCTGTACGGTTATAGTCTCGTTGAGGTGATAGCAGGCGATAGGGGGCTGTATGGATCATCGGTTGGCAGGGTGGGTCCGACGGTCGTGCAGACGCAGCGGGTGCTCGGTCGGAGAAGGATTACTAATTATTATTTTAATTTTTGTAAATGAACAGCGAGGGGTTTATAAAAAGCAGTACTGCTAGTGGTATCTAAAACGGTCAACAGCCCATATTCTACCACGAACCACTGAAGCAACACTCCCACTACAGACTACAGAGTATAACCCCCGCCATGGCCCTTCCGCTCGCATCCGCCCAGCAGCAGCAGGACCAGCAGCCCAGCAGCGACGACTTCGACTCCTTCGAGGTGTTCGACCCGCGTGGCCTCTTCTCGCCCGCGCCCATCCCACAGCAGCTCGCCGACGACTCCCTCGGCATCCTCATCACCCGCCACCCGCAGCAGCAGCAGCCAGACTCCGCCCCCTCCTCATTCGCCGCCCTCGACTTCCCCCTCCCGCCCTGGGCCATCGACCACTCCCCACAGGCGACCGCCTTCAAGCCCATCCACCCCCCGTCCCCCACCCTCAGCCAGTCCAACTCATCCTTCAACCTGCCCCAGGAGAACACCCCCCGCATGATCAGCCCCGTCGAATCCCCCATCTCCCCCTGTAGTGTAAGCATCTCTCGGGTCTTCACCTACCTCTGTTTCTTGGTGCTCTTTTTTTCTTCTCTCTCCTCTGTCACTCATCTTTCTCTCGCTCAAGATATAATATAACTTCTTTGGCGTCCATGTACTCCTGGGGAAAGATGGGTCTTCTTGACATTTTTGATCATCCTCTTTTCTTTGCAGCGTATCTTGTCAAACCCAAAGATACCACTGGCTGGAGGAACGCTATCGTAAATCCGCACCCTTCCTTCAATCTACATCCTCTCTTTTATCTCTTCTTTCTTTTCTGAAAAAATAAAACACAACTTATTCACTCAACTACAGCCAAACCCGAGTCCATAACACTACTAATGGCCTCGATTCTCTTCCTACAGTCAATCCCCTTTTGTCGCTCTCCACCCACAAGCCATTCCATGAATCAATTCGGGTCCATCTCCCGCGGACGCTCCCCTCCCCCTCGGTTCCTCTCCGATCCTCATTCCAGCCCTTCGCCTTCTACATCCAGCACTTCCTCACCATCCCCACCTCAATATTCTCAGCCGACGATCCAACCTATCTCCTACCATGCTCGTCAAAGTCCTATCCATCATCGACCCTCCCCCATCGTCACCTCGGGCATTCGTGACTCCTCCTTACCCTCGCGACTCTCTTACCTACGCTCGGCTGATCGTCACCACTCTGTCTCCTCCCTTGCCTACTCCGACATGGATGCATCGCCTGCTGTCAATTTCTTGTCCGCTTTTGCTGATGCAACTCGTCCCCCACTTAAAACTGAGATGTCTCCTATTTCAACAGTGCCGTGCGAAGTGTTGCAGGAGGGTGATCAGGTGGCTGATTATATCGTGGGGCAGATCATCGGCCGAGGTGGCTTCAGTGTTGTTCGAGAGGCTCATCACTCACGCACTGACCAGAGGGTCGCTGTGAAAATCGTGCGGAGGCCTACTAGCGTCATCTCCAGATCAGACCAGAAACAGCGTGTTGCAACTCAGCCAGTTTCGCTCCACGCCTCCATCAACTCCCGTGATCGCTCCTCATCAGTGGCTATGACCGTCAATGGACACTTGGTCAACTCCACCCACTTACCCCTACCCACCAGTGCCACGGAAGATCTCGCGAACGCGCTACTCCAGCAGGAAATAAGGGTCTGGTCTAGCCTGAGGTCTCATCCCAATCTAGTGCCACTTCTCTCACTCCACGAAACTCCTACTCAGACCTTACTGTTCATGCCGATGTGTGAAGGTGGCAACCTGCTCCAACTGCTCAATCAAGTCAAACTGAACCCCGACGAGCAGGACAAGTTACACGAGGTTTTCAACTGGCCCTCCTTCGACTCTCCCTCTTCTCCCAACCCTAGTCGGTTTGAAATTACCCCTGCCTCTGGCGGTCTGCGTTTCAGCCTTGTCCGACCTATCTTTTGGCAAATCGTCCAAGGTCTCAAATACCTTCACATGGAAGCCGGCATTGTCCACAAGGATATCAAATTGGAAAATATTTTGATTCAAAAGGGCCAGATCAAAATCTCTGACTTTGGCCTGGCCACCTACCCCTCTCCTACACGCTCATCCGAGCTGTCTAGAGTCGCCAAGGGCAAGTCATCGTCTAGCTGGAACCGAGACCTATCCCTCCCCAAAACATTCAGCGCTCTCCCACGGATTAACGAGGGTCGCATCTCGAGAATAGTCCACCCCGGCTCATGTCTCAGTCCTGCAGTCAATCACACGCCCCTCGTTTCGTCTTGCCACCCAAACTCGACAACTCTACGTTTTTATCTCAGCCAGTGCAGGAAGATGATGACGATGATAGCAGTGGACCGGAGGAGGCCCTTTCGATGGACATGTTTCCCACTGCGGCCGGATCCCTGGCATACACTCCACCGGAACAGCTACGGTCGGAGATTCCCCTGGCGTGTCCCTCGCTGGATATCTGGGCGCTCGGGTGTGTTTTGTATGGGCTGCTGGAGGGCCATCTGCCGTTCGAGGACGACTTTGAGCCGAGGCTGAGGCTGAAAATCATGAACGGCCAGTTCCAGTTCCCCCACTCCCTGGTCGTCGATCCTGACTGCACCGCCGAACTCGAGGCGGACCACAAGATGATGATTGCTAAAGTGCTCCAGGGCTGCTTGGCCGTCGACAGGAACACCCGCTGGATGGTCGAGGAAATCGCTGCCTCCTCCTGGCTCGAACCTCAGCCCCTCGTCAAATCTCGAACCGCCACTCTCAGCGATGATGACGAGACCGAATCCTCCTTCGACGTCCCCCTCAATGAGCTCTCCGTCTCGAACTTCGACCCATGAACCCCACCAAAAAATTGCGTGCATCCGTCTTTTCTCTCTCTCTCTCTCTGTTTGTATTCTTCCCGTATATACAGCCCCTTCCCTCCCGCTGGTCCAATGTACAACATGTAGATGTTCTATATAAATACAGTGCCCTGATCACTCCATACACACCCAGCGGACCCCATATCTCAACGACTCTCTCTTCCACCCATACACACACACTCTCTCTCTCGTTCTCGTTCTCGCGTGTCTCTCTTTCTTCTTTTCTCTCTCTCTCTCTCTCTCTCTCTGCTCGTTCTGGTTGTAATGTGGCGATGGTTCAATCTGCGTGTCCGTCTGACTTTTGATAATGATGAGGAACTGACGGTTGATAGAGTGTGTGTACATGGTCTCTCATATATGAGCATGGCATCTTTTTACGTCTGGGGCTGGAACATTTTCCCCCATGTTGTTTGGAGATGCCGGCGGCGGGCTGCTCAAATTTTTTTCCCATACACTTGCGCATACTATTAGATAGCTGATTACTGCTTTCTGCCATCTGGCCTCGTGATATCAGGTCAGGTCCAGTATGTGAACCAGTTGTCTGACTTCTTCCTTCATGTCATGACGCGCCGGTGAGTTTTTGTCTACTGGATAGGGCTTCATTTTTGAATCAAGCAGAGAGCAGGACTAGCTGGAGTACTTCTAGCCTGGACTAGCTTGATACAGACTATGGAAGGACGCGTACCGCGTGGGCGCTTCGCGCTGCTTCTGAAACGAGGGGATGCACTCTGAAAACTTCCGGGCTGAGACATACAGCCGTCCAAAGAATGCTTGCTGTTTTTTATGAAAATTGAACGAAAGTTTGCACCGAAAAAAAAAAATGAATTTGCATGAAAATCATGCTTTAATGAATATTAATTTACACTTCGTCAGCCGCAAAATGCATACTTTATGTGTTAAGACCTCACCTATCCGTGAAAGTTACAGCTAACGCGCCATTCGCCAGCCTGAAATTCCTCGCCCAACTCGACTTCAGCCACACCACCTGTAATCTTCCAATTCTTCCTCACGTTTCGCCACCAGACCCACCCCCCGCCGACCGCCCCGATGCCAACAAAAAATCAAATCCCCCGCCAAACCCCCCCCCCCCCCCAAAAAAAAAAAAATGTGGCCCAATCTCCTCCCAAACCAGCCAATATTGACTGTTCAGCTGCCTGTTAAGCTTCAACTTGCCCATTTCCTGCTCTATTTGCATCATTTTGCTGACCCCCCGTTTTGCTTTTCGTGGCCAGCAAATCAAAAGAAAGGAATCTGAGAAAAAACATACGCCAGGCAAACCGTCGGCCTTTTTGTATATTGTCAATACAACACACGTAAGCTCTCCTTTCGCTCCCAATCATCTGCTTCCCTGGTGTTCTGTTCTGTAGAGCTTGCTGACACTAACCACTTTTGTTTTGATGGCAGGAACATCATGGTATTTGTGAAATATGACCGCAACCTGAAGGTCATTGCTGTCAAGATGAGCCGGCGCGGCATGAGCCTGGCAGAAATCAATGCCAACATTGATAAACATGTATCGGCCCACTCCCTCTCTCGATGGAATCGTCTGTACAAGCAGACTATGGATGTTGTGCGCGATCCGGCGCTTTATCTTCCCCGGGGCCAGCCTCTTGCCTTCACCAATGAACAACGGGAATTCGTACTTGCCACCTTAGAAGCAGAGCCAACGCTCTATGTTGACAAAATCCAGTTGCACATTCATTTGGCAACCGGATCCTACGGTCCCAAACCAAAGAAAAAGGTGCACTTTTCTTCGGTATGGGACCAATGGGCCAGCAGAGCTGGGTGAGCTGGCGAGCTGCCAGCTCATCCAGCTCCACATCAAGACAAGTGCATACCTATATACATAAGAAAAGCGTAAATGCATAAAATGATGTCAGAAATGGCAAAAACTGGTCAGAAACTAGTTATTTTCAAAAAAAGCAGTTTCTGACACAAATTTGCCATTTCTGACATCATTAATATATATATATATATATATATATATATATATATATATACGTATATATATACATAACTGTGCTCAGAATTTGCAATTTCTGGTCAGAAACTGGTTATTTGCAAAAAAACGGTTTCTGAGAGGTTCTTGCCATTTCTGACCAATTATATACATATATACATATATATATATATGTCCATAAACCTAACCCTAACCCCATAAAGGGGGTTTAATCCAAAACCCCATCCTAGATTCTATCAGGTGGCCCTGAACCTAACAAAGCCTAACATCCTAACCTAACCTAACCTGGCCTAACCTAACCTAACCTAACCTAACTGCTTAACCTATCTTCCTAACCTAACCTCCTAATTTAATCTAAGCCTGTAACCCCTCCCAGCTCACACCCAGCTCCTCAGCTCACCCAGCTCCGCTGGCCCTTTGGTCCCAAACCAAAGAAAAATGCACATTTTTCTTTGGTTTGGGAGGAAAAATTTGGTTGCCACAGGTGTCTTCAACTGTACTACTAGTTTCATCAAGACTCAAGATTGGGCCACACTCAGGAAGGATTTTCTGGAGACAGAAAATAAGTTGGGGGAGGATGTGGTGTTCCAAACATGCCACAAATTTTCAATTTTTCCTTCACATATTTTTCTCATCATTTTCTCTCATATTTCTCATATTTCTTTTCTCTTTCTCATTTTTTCTCTTATATCCAATCAGATATCCTCAGATATTATTGAAGAATCAGAATCTACGGCAAAATTCACTCTAGAACACAACACACAGAATACTCAAGGCTCATCTGGACCAGAAGTTACGGACAACTCAGCATATTCAGTCACCCAATCCCTAATCCCTGCTACAGTTGACAAAATACAAAACCCTCAAAACCCCATAGATTGTTCCAGAAGCAAATTCTTCAGGCCAAATGACCCTAGGGAACAATTCACGGAATGTTTGTTATGGTGTGTAACACTTGTTTGGGCAGCTGCAAAAATGAGCGCAACATTTGAAAAACCCGCATGGCAGCTTGAAAAGCCTTCTGGGCAGAAACTAAGGCCCTTCTCGGCACCTTATCAAGTTGGGTGGGGTAGTACTAAAATCCAAGTTGGCAGACTTCAAGCAAAGCTGCCAATCACTGGTTTTAAACAGATCTTCTTGACCATCCGTTTTTGCATATTTCTTGATTTTTTGTATGATTGTTTTGAGTAGATAGATCCGCTGCTTCTGCTTCAGCAACCTGGTCTCATATCCATTTGTATTTGGTTCTGAGGTTGATTCAGCCACCATTCTTGTCAGTGTTTCTGGTGTTGAGGTTAAACCTGCTAACATGATGTATCACCACAGTTGGGAGAGCTGTGCAGTTGAACCTAGACCAGTAACCCCCAACACCTTGGCATCCACAAGCGTCTGTAGCCTAGTTGGTAAAGGCAGCACTCTAGCATGTGTCTCAGCTCTAAGATGAGGTTGTGGGTTTGACTCCCATCAGACACATCTTCATTTTCACAGTCTCTACAGGTTATGAGCCCAGATGCTTACCTGAGTGTATCCGCTTACTAAAAGAGACTGGATGAAGTTTGTGAATGCTTGCTCTAAAGACCATAAAGCCGCCATATGTTGAGTTTAATACTCAGGTTTTGTCTTTTCTTTCTGCTTCCACATGTCTTTCTCATTTCTCACACATGTCACATGTTGTAGATAGTCTACCTGAGGCAGCAGGCGTGGAAGGACCCTTTCACCATCCTTCCACGATCCTCGAACACCGCCACGCACCGTGCCTGCTGTCCTCAGGTTAGTTAGATTTCCTTTTCTTTCTCATCTCTCTCCTATGATTGTTTTTCATCTCATTCTGATCTGCAATACCATCCTTCCACGATCCTCGAACACCGCCACGCACCGTGCCTGCTGTCCTCAGCCTTGTCCATCTCATCAGGTTATGAGCCCAGATAGCTTCCAGCTAATCATTCAGCCTCGCTAAGCACGTTAAAAATCAGCGTTTCAGGTGTTACGAAGTCGTGAACATCTCAAGGATCACTCCAAACTTTCCTGCTCTCTATTACTCCGATGTCTACATCTAAAGACACCAAGCAGGAACCCTCTACCCACGCCGACTTCGGCATAAATTCTCAAATGTCAACGTCCTCCTCGAAGATATCAGTCGCACGGCTTCCTATTCTCAAAGCTCCGGGAGCCGAGTCGAACTTCCTCAACTGGAAGAAGGTCGTCCACCGGGTCTTCAAATCTGCAAAAGTGAGTTATGTACTCACCTCGGTGGCACCCAACCTTCGACCACCCTCATGGGACGAAGACAACGATCTAGTGTGCGCAATTCTAGTTCAGATCGTCGATGAATCCAATCTTCGTCACCTAGCCGACAAAGATAACGCCGCAAAGATTTGGGCCGACCTGTCTCGAGCTCACCAAGACTCCACGACTGGGGGCCGTGTGTATTGGATTCGCAAACTCGTTAACGCCAGGATGGAGGGGAACGACATTCATTCCCACATCGAATCGTTGGCGAAATCCTACGAACGGCTGAACTCTCTCGTCACCACTGAAAAACCTCTCACACCCGACGACGTCCACAACGCCGCCTTACTCAGCTCGCTTCCCTCCGACTGGTTGCACTGTGTTTCGAGCCTGATGAACCAGGAGGGGGTTAAAACTGAAACCATTGTCTCCGCCTTGAAGAATGAAGCTATTCGCCGCGAATCCCACGGCGACATCGTCTCTGTTTCGGCGACAAACACTAACCCCTCTAAAGCCAACTCCTCTTCTAACACTCCCAAAGGACCACGATCCGATTCTTCAAAGAAATCCCGTCGATGCCCTATGTGTAACAGCGACTTTCATGACCTTAACTCCTGCAACAACACTCGCAAGCTCATCGCAGAACACAAGGCCGCTCTGAAAGCACGCTGGGAAGCGAACCAACAGGAGAAGCCTTCCTCCTCTTCCAGCAAACCCGCAGCTCGGGCCGGCAGGACCTCCGCCGCAACCCTCGGCCAATCCTCCCACAGATACGACGAGGACGAGGAGTCTGACTACTCTGGGTCCGAACTTGAAGTCACGGCAGGCAACGCAGTCGCCTCTCTCTCAGTCTCTCCCGGTTTCTCGTCAGGAGGGGATGCTAATATTGATTCAGGATGCTCAATGTCCATGACCCCGAACAGCTCAGACCTTCGGGAACTCAAAAGCGATCGAACTCCCGTCCGCTTGGCTGACCATTCCGTCGTCGAGGCCACACACAGCGGCCTAGCTCAGCTCCCAATCGAAGGAAGCAAGCCCATGAAGACCCTCGTTGTACCTGCCCTTCACGAACCCCTGCTCTCGGTCGCCGCCCTCTGCGATGGAGGTACGACGGTGGTCTTCACCAGAGCTTCGTGCGACTTCTACAGCTCGAGCAATGTTGAGATCAAAGGAAAAGTCGTAGGACGCGGCTACAGGCGAGGGAACCTTTATTATCTCCCATCAGAGCCTGTGAGCTCGCTTTCCTCTCTCACTCTCACTCCCCCCGTCTATGATCGATCCCTTTTGGGATACCACAATCGATTCTCTCATATCGGTCTGAAGCCGCTGAAACTTTTACTGAAACTGAACGACATCAACCCCTCAGTAATGAACGAGACGGCCGTCCAACAATGTCCAACGTGCGTTCAAGCAAAGATGCCGCGCAAGGCCTTCAAGTCTCGTTTCTCTCATCGATCGACTTCCCCCGGGGAACTCATACACTCAGACGTGGGATCCTACGAGGTAAAATCACGTGAAGGGTACTCCTATTTCATTACTTTCATAGATGACTTCTCAAAATTCCTAGTTGTGTTCCCCATGAAATACAAGAGCGATTCGTTCTCCTGCTTCAAGCTCTTCAGAGCGTCTTTTGAAAAGACCGGTGCCCACAAAATCTTAGCCCTCCGGTCCGATAATGGCGGGGAATACATATCGAATGAATTCTTGTCATACCTCTCCTCGTCGGGTATCAAACATGAACCCGGCCCTCCCCACTCGCCAGAGCTGAATGGTGTGGCAGAGAGGACAAACAGGACAATAAGTAATCTCGTCCGATCCTCTCTCATCAGCGCCCACACTCCCAAATCCTTTTGGACAGATGCGCTTCGCCACGCAATGCACGCCTTCAACTCTTTCCCCTGCAACACGCCGGCAGGATTCAAGTCGCCAAACTCCATCCTCGACCTACCTCAAATCGACCTGTCCTATCTACATCCGTTTGGGTGCCTCGTATGGTACAAGGTACCCGAAGCAAACCGCAAGAAACTCGACCAGAAAGGCCGTGCATCCCTCCTCCTCTCGTACCTGTCGGAAGGGAACGGATACCGTGTGTGGGATCTAGAGAACAGGTCTGTTGTAAAAACCCGAGATGTTATCTTCCAGGATGACGTCTTTCCGTACGGTTCGAGGCTCACCGCATCTCCCCCTCCGTTATCAGTTGAAGTATCATGGCCGATCTCTCTCCCCACTGAGGAATGGCCAGCCTCAAATCCCTCGCTTTCCCTATCCAATCCGCCGCCCAACCCAAACTCCCCTTTGTCTTCCGCTCCTCCCCCTCCTGATACCCCTCCTTCTCATCCCGCTCCCCGTATGCCCGACACAATCAACTCAGACTCTGATTCCCCGGGTTCAAGTTCTTCTGTCGACGACTCCCCTGTTCTTTCCCCAGATCTTTCAATAATTTCCCTCCCTCCTCTCCGCTCACCCTCCCCTCCCCCCCGCTCACCTACGCCTAAATCCCCCTCTCCGCCCCCCCCCATTCCTAACTCCCCTTCTCCGCCGCCTCAGAAATCGCCCACTCCGCCTCCCAAACCAGCTTCTCCCCCTCGCCGTCGCCCAAACCGCGAACGTAAGGCTCCCGAACGCTATGGAAACTGGGCGAAAAATGCTTCCCCCGAATCCGACGTTGACACGCCGAAAACGTGGAGGCAGCTTCTTAAATCCCCGAATAAACACCGCTGGCTCAAGGCCGCCGAAGAAGAATTTGCCTCGCTCCTTGGAATGCAGACCTGGAAATTAGTACCCCGACCCGATAAGAGGAAAATCATCAAATCAAAATGGGTTTTCAAAGTGAAACGACGTACCGACCACAGCATCCAAAAGCTGAAGGCTCGTCTCGTTGCCATGGGCTACTCCCAAGTTCAGGGACTAGACTACGACGAGGTGTTCTCACCCACACTCCGTCTCGAAACTCTACGCCTAATATTGAGTTTGCTAGCGAGCCGAGGCTGGAAAGGCCGCCAAGTCGACTTTAAAACGGCATTCCTGAATGGTCACCTTGACACTCCGGTCTACATGGAGCAACCACCCGGATTCGAGGACCCTCTGCACCCGGACTGGGTGTGCGAGGTAAGTCGTTCTCTCTACGGGTTGAAGCAATCACCCCGTCAATGGAATATAGAACTGCACAAAGCACTCCTCGAAGTGGGCTGGACGAACTCCAACTACGATCCTACCCTCTACTTCAAAATCAATTCAAATAAACTAGTCGGCGCCCTTACCACCCACGTCGATGATCTCGCAATTGTTGGCGAACCAGAAATCGTAGACTCTATCATCAAATCGATCGGAACCCGCTTCAAAATTGGCGCTGACGAAGAACTTAATCATTTCCTCTCACTCAAGATTACGAGGGACTTGAAGGAGAGACATGTCTTCCTCAATCAGGCCCACTACATATCGGACCTATGCACTCGCTTCTTGGACAACAAATCGACCACCGTTTCCACCCCAACAGACTCGGCATTCAAAAACCTAAGCCGACGTTCCTCTTCTGATGCACCGTCCCCGGGCCCCTACTCTCAACTAATAGGTTCGCTCCTCTGGGTATCCCAGTGTACGAGGCCTGATGTTTCTTTCGCAGTCAATCGTCTCTCACAGCATCTCCGGGACCCGTCTGAAGCACACTGGCTAGCCGGTATTCGCATTCTCAACTACCTCGTCGCAACAAAAGACCTGAAACTCCGCTTGGGTGGAGATCTCACGTGCTCAGGCTTCTCAGACTCGGACTGGGCCGAAGACCGCGATGACAGGCGGTCAACTTCGGCGTACACATATCGCATCGGAGACGGGGCAATATCCTGGAAGTCCCGCAAGCAGGCCACCGTCTCCCTATCAAGCACGGAGGCCGAATATAAAGCCCTTTCGGATTCCTGCAAAGAGGGCCTTTGGCTCTCCCATCTATTGACTGAACTTCGCCTCCGCCCGGACACCGCGATCCCTCTTCACGTCGACAACGAGGGAGCGGAAGCTCTGGCCAAGAATCCCGAGCACCACGCCCGCACGAAACACATTCACGCTAGATACCACTTCATACGGGAATGCGTAAGGGACTCAGAAATCACACTCCTCCATGTCTCGACGAAGGATATGCTCGCGGACATGCTCACAAAGCCCCTTCCCCGAGTCTCGTTGGAAAAACACCGTCAAATGTTTGGAATTGTCAAATAATTTCAGTCTCTCAGTTCCTTTTTTTTTTCTCCTTCTTTCTTCTTCCTTTCCTTTCCCCTTTTTTTTTCTTTCTTTTTCAAATTTTCTCTCCATGGTGTCAGCAAGGGGGGGTGTTGAGTTTAATACTCAGGTTTTGTCTTTTCTTTCTGCTTCCACATGTCTTTCTCATTTCTCACACATGTCACATGTTGTAGATAGTCTACCTGAGGCAGCAGGCGTGGAAGGACCCTTTCACCATCCTTCCACGATCCTCGAACACCGCCACGCACCGTGCCTGCTGTCCTCAGGTTAGTTAGATTTCCTTTTCTTTCTCATCTCTCTCCTATGATTGTTTTTCATCTCATTCTGATCTGCAATACCATCCTTCCACGATCCTCGAACACCGCCACGCACCGTGCCTGCTGTCCTCAGCCTTGTCCATCTCATCACCATAAGCCTACACACAGATCATGGGTTCAATCCCTACACTGATTACTCTCCATCATGTAGCAAGGGGGGGTGTTGAGGTTAAACCTGCTAACATGATGTATCACCACAGTTGGGAGAGCTGTACAGTTGAACCTAGACCAGTAACCCCCAACACCTTGGCATCCACAAGCGTCTGTAGCCTAGTTGGCAAGAGCATCCGCATTGGTTGCGGTTTTTGCTCGGATTAGCACAAGTTGTTCCCTGTTGCAGCTGCACCAGGGCGGACTAAGCGCGGATTAAACTATGCCAGAGCTAGTTTTTGGGCTAGTGGGGGATAATTTTATGCCCCACTAATCCTGGGATAAAGTCATATTATATCCATTTATCCCACTTTCACACGTCAACTGCACACAAAAGTATGTATACATCTCTGACGTGGAGATTAGTCATCACCACTACACATACTTACACCTGTTGGAACCTGAACCGGTGCGGTTGCACACCTTGACTTAAGGTAAGTCCGACATAACTCAGTGGACTAAACTATGCTAAACCTCCGCGACCAATGCGGATGCTCTAAAGGCAGCACTCTAGCATGTGTCTCAGCTCTAAGCTGAGGTTGTGGGTTCAACTCCCATCAGACACATCTTCATTTTCACAGTCTCTACATCTGGAAACCGGCCACCGTAATTTGGCTCACCTGCCAAGATTAGGCAACCCCCAAAGCCTCTCTTTAAATTGGTCTGGGCAGTCTCTCCAATGAAACTTGGCTGTGTCAAGCGGGACTGGAGGGACTGCCCAGACAAGTGTTACACACCATACATGCCTGGATCAATAGTTATGGCCAATATTAGTTCCTAGACCCGAGTTTATTCCAGTTATTCACAGTTACACAGCGCTTTCACAAGGCAATCACACAAAAACCCCAACCACAACTCAACCACTAGGCCCAGGTAACCCCTTTTCTAGTATATTCCACCCAACTTAGGCCTACATTCACCATGGAAAGTTCCATCAGGTTCAGAACCACAAGTCAACCCAATTTCAATTGTTCCATTGTTCCATTTGTTTCCATCAAACACAACTTAGCCAGTATTAGTCATCATTTGTTGTTCCATCATGTTCCATGACCATTGTTCCAACCACAAGTTGACCACCCCCCATTTGTCAGGATTTTGATATAAAAGAGGCTCTCCTCTAGCTGTTTTCCCCCTCCTCACCAGATTCTGGGATCACGTCACATTACACACCATCCACAGATACCTTTCACTATCCCCTATAGTCTAATACACTGGTCACTCCTCATTACAAGTCACTCAATATTGAGGTTTTAGTCAATCAACATCAGCAATAACAACTTCATCATTACTCATTTAAACAACTCATCTTGACCCACTTGGTAGAAGCGTCAGCTCCCAAAAAACTCATTTTGCACTACAAACCATTATCGTCATCATCCATCCTTGGTAGTAGCGTCAGCTCCCAGAACTCATTAGCTTAACACACCTTCATCATCCACATACACTCTCAACATTCACCACTATCATCATCATCTACCATCACCAACATCATCATACAACACCAACACTCAACACATCCTTAGTCATTGACACTTGCTATCCCAACTGAAGTATCTTGGATACACTTACTATCACTTGAATTAAAGCCTGCCAATCATAGATTGGGGGTCTTGTTTTGGTGTTTAGTATAGGAACGGCAGAGTCATCCTCACATCATCCCGTTCCGCACTCAGCAAAAGGTCTTCACTGACACTTTTGAGCTTTACACCGGGAGCCGTTGGTGAGAGTGTAACCAAGTCAGATATAGCTCAATATCCTTCCCTCCGGTTGACACAATATTGCAACAGGTGCTCCACCACTCAGCCGCCAAGGAGGGGGGACCTCAATTCAGCCAGGCACTTTTTACATCAAGGGGCCAGAAGAAGAGTCAAACATAGACCTTGCTGTGACATGTAACATTTGCATATATTTGTGTTTCTGGCCTCAAGATTTGTTTCCTCAAGTCAACCAGTGGTCCAGTTTGTTTCCTGCCAATTAGTTTTTTTCTTCTGAATGTTGAGATTTGGCTAATAGCAGAAAGAAGACTAAACAAGAAAAACAGATGACAAACAACCATATGTCATAAAACTTAGATCATTAGAATAGAGATCAGCAGCCAAACTAATTCAGATGATCTTATCCTCCGCTTCAAGCAGATCACAAGAAAAACACGGGCAGATCGGATGTGAGATCAGTTAATTGTTGTGGCCTGAGAAACCTACGGAATCTCACACCACATATCCCACCACACCAACAGTTATGACAGACAAGACCAGCAACAGACAGGATGAGCCATGACATCTGTCCTCGCCGAGACTTCCTCTTTTTCCTCTTTCATCTCCTATTTTCCTCTCTCTTATATACATTATGTAAACATACATGTATATAAACTCAACTATTTTCATTGTTTTCTATTCACTCACTCATTCCAATTACATTGCAATTCATTCGTTCATCATCTCTTGCGCCTGGGTTCTAACAGGTTATGAGCATTTAACTTCTCGCTTTTAAAAGTTTTTTCCTTATATCAGAACAAATCTTAGTCCACGGGTGAAGATATATTTTTTGGTGTTATTCAGTGTTTTAAGTGATATTCAGTGTTTTAAGTGATATTCAGTGTTTTAAGTGAAGGTGTTATCGTCCTCTAGTTTTTCCAGTATATACTCATTGTTTTGCCCGCGGAAGTTCAATTTTTTCTCCTGTATATTTTTCCCTGTCCCTACCTAGTTCCCTGTTTTTCATATGTCTGTTCAACGTTCTCCCCCAACAAAGGTCCCGCCACCACACTCCGGGGCAAAACCCGCCCCGAAGAAGCCCAATCCGAAACAACCCAAAATCATTGAGGAAGATGAAGGTTATTCAACAGAGACTCAGGGCCCCAGCTCAAATTTCCCAAGACAACATCCCCCACCACCTAGTACCGCGTCGAATCCATTCGCCACCTCTGGGATCCAAACCCCTTACGAGTACGCATCGGACCCCCGGAATCGCAACTCCATAGTCAAAGAAGGCACACTACGCTTTGGCACTGATGAGGATCGTTTGAAGGCGGACGGATCGAATTTTTGGGCATGGTTTAGAGAGATATGCAAATTTGCCCTCATGTCTCTGGACGACGCGGACTTCTACCTCAAGGACCGACGCAACGACACTCGCGACCCCATCACCCGCACGGTACTGTTATCTTCCCTTAACCGCTCCATCCGTTCTCCTTATTATGACTTACACACCAGTTTTGAGATCATGCGAGATTTGAAACAACGCTATGTAGTATTTAGTCGCGCCGGGCAGTTAAACTTATGGGAAGACTTCTTAAATATCAAGTGCGATGAATCAACCGCGGCAGCAGAAGTATCCGCATCCTTTCGGAACAAACTTATAGACCTTTCCGAAGCGGGACTGTCGTTCACCGAGGATAATGTTATGGGGTTGGTCTTACAAACATGTGTCAAGCGCGGCACCCCTCTTTGTCAGGAGTTTGATCGACGCATCGACCAGGAGCTGACCGGTTGACGCAAACGTGTATTGGAATTTTCGGAACTAATTGATCTCTTGACGGATTGCCAAGAAAAAATCAAAGCCGACGCCTCCAGCAAGTCCAGGTTACCACACCCTTCAGCTTTTTCCTCAGACAGTCAAGCCCCTCCGCCACGTCGGGCTTCCATCAAGAGTCACCCCGACAACATATACATCATGGCCAGCCGGCCCAGTTGACCTCCTGCCCGATTGCCCGCCAACTACCAGGGCTGTTTTCGTTGCGGCTCGAGCAATCACATGATTGCCCAGTGTACCGCCCCCCAATCCATTCCCCCTCCATCGACCTTCACCGGCTCCAACCATTACGTAACCCCCCGTCTCAATCCCAATATCGTCCCCCCCCCATTTATCACCCTCCTGGGTATCAAGCTCACTACCCCGTTCTAACGCCACCGGTTTCGTACAACGGCTTCACACCCGCGCGCAACTTCGTCGCTTGCCACCTTCATCAACCCAGCCAGCAAACCGGCGGGTGGCCAGCAGATTACTACCGACCCAGTTACAGCAACCGTTCCCAAGGGAATTCATCGGGCCCGCGACCCTCCGCGCGAGAGGCAGACGCCATGGACTACCAACCGGCGTGTCCACCTCCTGACCACCTTGACTCAGTGGAGTTTGCCGTTGCGTCGTCGACCTCCGAACACCACAACGACGTGTTATTTGATACCGGCGCCACCCACCACGTGACCGGGGACAGGTCAGCGCTTACTGACCTTAAAGTACTGCAGACCCCTATACCCCTACGCGTAGCCACTAATGGGTCGTCTTGCTTGATCACAGCCCAGGGAACGCTGACTTTTCATGGACCGGACTCAACTCTTATCCGGCTTGAAGGGGTTTTGTACTGTGCCAGTGTTTCCCACACTCTCATCTCACCCGTAGCGCTCCGACTGGCTGGTTTCTCTTTCTCCTTTGAGCCTTCGACCGACGCCTTCCTCATTTTCTATAACGGTCGCCTGTGGACCTCCTCTATCCTGGACATCAAGTCTCGCAAATGGTTCCTTCCACGCCCTATCTGTTCAAATCTCACCCGTAGTCACTCCTTTGTACATGCCCCTGCCCCTTGTATCCCTACTGTCCCTACTGCTCGTGTATATAGTGTTAATCCTGTGCCTGAAACCACTGACGAAGAACCCTTCAAAGTTGTTGTCCCCGCTGCGTCAAATGTCCCATATGCCCGTGAACACCTTACCAAGGATGAGAAATTTTTACTGCTAGTCCATCGCCGCTTTGGCCACGTAGGCCTTTGCGTTATACGGCGGATGATAGCCAAGAATGTTGCCTTAGGGCTCCCGGAAACTTTGCCTCCGGGGGAGATCGTCTGTCCCTCTTGCATGATTTCCAAGAGCGTTAACAAAAACACGCTAAGCTCGGATCAACGAAGCTTCAATGCCATGGACGCCTGGAATGTTGACCTCATAGGGCCTTTTGAGACAGCAGCGTTTGGCGGCGGGTTATACGTATTAACCATGCGAGATGTTGGTTCCGGCTATGCCAAAGTCAAAATTTTGCAAAAGAAGGATGAAGCACTGGGACTCCTCATCGACACTATTACAAGGATGGAAACGTTTACAAAAAAGAAGCTAAAGATTCTGCGTTCGGATAATGGCGGGGAGTTCAATAGCAAGGCTCTAGCCTCGTATCTCTCGTCCAAAGGCATCATAGCGGAACGTTCCATCGCTTACCACCATTACCAGAACGGCTGCGTTGAGCGGTACAAACAGACTCTTCAGGACATGGGTCAAACGCTTTTGGTCGACAGCAGCCTACCGAAACCCTATTGGGGCTTCGCTTTTGTCTGGGCTTGCTATACTTTAAATCGTATCCCTAATGCGGCCAGCGGCGAATGCACCCCTTATGAAAAAATGTTTGGATTCGCACCTAACTTGGATCGATTGCGTCCGTTTGGCGCGCAAGCATACATGCATGTCCCTGCCGAGAAACGAAAGAAATTGGACGACCGGGCTCACCTGGGTTACGCCGTCTATTATCTACCCAATTCGAAAGGATGGGGTTTTTGGGTCCCAGACATCAACGAGTTTGTCGAATCCGCCATCGCCACATTTCCTGATTTCTCTTCCTTAGTGCTTCCCCCGGGCACCTTTTCTTTCGCCGAGGTGTGTAATCTACAACTGGGTAAATTCAAGGACGAACATACTGTCCACCTCCAAGATTCCTTAGTTGAGGCTGCAATGGAAGTCGTACCCGACATTGCCGAGTCACGCATTCCTGCTACGTTCAAACAGGCCCAACGGTCTGCAGATTCTAAACACTGGTTGGCAGCGGTTCAGGAAGAACTCACCAACCTTGACCGCCTGCAGGTCTGGGAGGTTCGCCCGATCCCGGCTGGAACCCGGGTTCTGAAGGCCAAATGGGTCTTCGCCATCAAAACCAACTCTGCTGGCATCCCTACTCGGTATAAGGCCAGATATGTGGCAAAAGGATTCGACCAGGTCCGGGGTATGCAATTCGATGCTACGTTTGCGCCGACGTCCTCCTTTGTGTCGATGCGCATCATCCTTTCGATCGCGGCGCTCAACAATTGGCCGGTTCACACCTTCGACTTCGTCGCCGCTTACCTCAATTCCCCTATCGAGGAAGAGGTTTGGGTTGCTCCCCTGGAAGGGTTGCCTGTCCGACCCGGTGAAGGATGCTTGCTACGTAAGGCGCTTTACGGCACCAAACAGGCCGGGAGATGTTGGTGGCAACACTTATCCGGGACTTTAGGCGCCCTAGGTTACTCAGCTTCTCAATACGACAACAGTGTATACATCCTGAACGGGGCCGGGGCGAATACTACCATCTGGATCCATGTAGATGATGGCATCGTCACCGGCTCTTCCGATGCAGCCTTGAGAGACCTCGAAAGGGCCCTTGCGAAGACCATCGAG
Source organism: Puccinia coronata f. sp. avenae (assembly GCA_002873125.1). Lineage (NCBI taxonomy): Eukaryota > Fungi > Basidiomycota > Pucciniomycetes > Pucciniales > Pucciniaceae > Puccinia > Puccinia coronata. The sequence goes on along the minus strand of PGCI01000358.1, from coordinate 20,403 downwards.
ATTAAGTGGGCCTCCAACCTGACGGATATTATTGGTCTGAAAGTAACCCGCACCGCTGCCGGCTTTCGACTTCAACAACCTAAACTCATCTCCAGTATCTTACACACCCATTGGGACAGTGTCTCACACTCTACAACCCCCCTTCCTACCGCAGCGGTACCTTCCAGTGGATAGGACGGTGAAGGCGTGGACGCATCGAAATACCTTTCTATTGTCGGATCGCTCAGTTATGTGTCCTCCGGTTCCCGGCCGGACATTAGGTTTGCGGTCAACTTTCTGGCACGATTCTCCAAGAACCCCACCGTTGACCACTGGAAAGCCCTAAATCACCTCATCAACTACGTGGCCGCCACAAGGGACAAATCCTTGGATTTGTTCCCCTCCCCCAGCGCCCCCAGGCTGTCTTGTTTCACTGATGCCAACTGGGGGGGCAAATTTTCTCGATCAACATATGGAACCCTGGTTTTTCTTCATGATTGTCCCATTTCCTGGACTTCTAAACGATTGGCTACTGTGGCGGCATCAACTGCACACGCAGAGTACATGGCGTTAGGCCACGGCACCCGACACGTCCTTTGGATTCGGCAACTCTTGGCTGATATCACGAGCATACCTTCAATCGCGCATATGTATTGCGACAACCAGGCCGCTGTAAAAATCTGTTCCAACGATGCCTCCAACAAACGCACCCGTCATACGGACCGAGACTTCTACATTACGAATCAGGCCTTGTTCCGGAAACAAATCAGCCTGCACTGGATACCGACCAAGTCCCAATACGCCGACATTCTTACAAAGAACTTAACCCCTACCATCCACCGTTTCCAATTGGCGGTAGCACTTGGCAGCGTCTTGGCAAGCGGGGGGGTGTTGTGGCCTGAGAAACCTACGGAATCTCACGCCACATATCCCACCACACCAACAGTTATGACAGACAAGACCAGCGACAGACAGGATGAGCCATGACATCTGTCCTTGCCGAGACTTCCTCTTTTTCCTCTTTCATCTCCTATTTTCCTCTCTCTTATATACATTATGTAAACATACATGTATATAAACTCAAATATTTTCATTGTTTTCTATTCACTCACTCATTCCAATTACATTGCAATTCATTCGTTCATCATCTCTTGCGCCTGGGTTCTAACATTAATGACTCAAGCAGATCCTACGATCAACCGTGAGTAACCATCTACCATCTGCAGCAAACAAAGAAGAATCAAGAACTTAAATATCTCTCCTTCTTCTAGAACAAACTTAGAAACCATCCCACCTTCCAACCTTAACTTGCAAATCTCTGTGAACAAAGAGTAAGCAAAGTTATGGTTTGTTTAACGTGGCAGCTCAAGCTAATGTTTGCTCTTCCCAAACAGAGAATCAAGCCAACAAGTCTCAAAGACCGCTAGTTCACTAGCCTCGCGTATCAGCTCTCTCCCAGAGAAGTAAGTACAGAGGTTTTCTTAGTGAATAAGCCAAAGACAAAGATGACTGATCAAGAACGTTCTCATTGCATGACACAGAGAGAATTCCTCGTTATTGCCAGGAACAATAAAGTCACCTCACGTCACAGAGAACAAAAGATGAGGATTAAATAGTAAATCTATCTCATTGATGTATTTAATCTTTAACAGAAAGCTGATGATGATCGCAGTCTTATCCAGTTCAACCGCAGAGCGGATTGACAGAACAAGAATCGCTGTTTGCGCAGAACAGAACCCAGCCTACCTGCCTTTAGGTAAATTCAGCTTCAAGCTTTCTCTTCTCTCAGTCTCACTCTTATCATTGCGCCAAGATGTTGTATTTGTAGTCTTAAGTCCATTACCACATTAAGCTAAAACTATCGCAATGAACCTTTAGTCGTGAAAATTCTTTACTGGATGGGTCTCAAACACCATCAAAAAGAAGGGGACTCGAGAGGATTAGGACGCATAGGCTCTAGTAGCAAGGGGTTGCCTCATGTTGCCTCTGAAACGAGGGGATTTGACTAAGCTAGGCCGGGGGAGGACGTGACCTGTACTTGAGTTCGTTGGAAACTAGCACATTATGTAGTTCTATGGATTCCTTTGTATAGGGCCCCATGCACTCTGGAAACTGCCGCACTGATTGTTGGAGACAGACACTGCAATCACCTACCCGAGGTGCGATGTAGCATATATGACTCGGAAATGTCGTCGGCGTTCGCAAGCAGGTTGTGGTCCATACAAATATAGATTTCAGCTCTACTACCATTTGTATAGGTTATCCCAGACGAAAATCACAAAATCACCTTGCTTTCGCTAAAGGACGCTTCTCGCTATCGACGTCCTTCAAGATAAAAAAATCAAGAAGCCAACTACATAAACTAAAAAAATAACAGTAAGCCTTTTTGAATGTGTAATAGTGTGATTAGCGAAGATGATTCCTAACTTTTTCAGATGTTCTTCTGTTTTGAAGGTTTGAGTACTGCGCGCTACTACCCAACCAATTTTCGAGAATGAGGCTGAACGTGATGGCAAGCTATCTAATTTCTTTGGCATTTGCCGGTGAAACAATTGCGGGTCGGCCGATAGGCACTACTAAGGTCCTGGAATATGATCGATTATTTCCTGCAACGCCGGATCGTGATTCTCTGCTGAGGGTAAGGCCCGGGTCACAATCCGAGCTAATTGAGAAAAAATTATACGTTCAGACGGACAGTCCATCAAAAGTGCCGGATGATGATCTAGTCTTCAAAGCTTTTAATCGGCGACCAACCAAACACACTGGTGTCCCATTCTCCTACGTCCTTCTTCACAACGATGACCAATTCTGGTTACACGTCCGAGGGCTCCAAGAGAAACGTCACTTTGCTATATGGTCGGAAACAAAAAGAATTCACTCAAAAGCAATATCCATCAAGAAGAGAGACACTAAAGTGATTCACATTCCCAAGGAGGACGCCGAGCGAGGAGTCAAAATTTACCATGTGGAGTACCAGCAAGTGTTTCCATGACATGGCACAGTGGTTCTGTTACAGCGGGTTTCCTTTCGTTATATGGTAGTCTCAGTTCCTTCTCTTCTTTCCAACCCAGAGTGAATATATCTCATTGCAGAAGAAAAAAAATGGCGAAGGAAGTGTCATTTATATGTGATGTTATGGTTCAGAAAATCCAAATCATTTCCCCAAAAATGAGCACCTCAATGATACATCAGAAGAATTTTTTCTCCAAAATCCACAATCAATCCACTTCAAACTTGCAAAGTTCAAAATTCTGGATGAGATTTGCATGTGAAAATGAATACATAGTTCAGGTGTAACCAGCATCATTTGTGAGAAACCACTGTTGAGTGTGCCACCTTTTTTTGCAGTAGCCACAATGTTTAGAGACTAGAGAATGCATTGTTTTCGTTTTCTTCCTTTTCAGTTACCAAGATATTTTGGCAGCAAACTTGGAGTCGGACTATTACAGTACATGCACTCATGACTCACTTGACGGTTTGTGTGAAAATAAGGGTGTGACCCGGGGTTTGGGCGGGGTCTGGAGGTCCATCCCGAGGCACAGACCCCGGGTCATGGGAAAAATGCCCCGAACCCCGCCTTGTATTTTTTAAGATTTTGCTGAGAAGGAGAAACAAGCCAAGAAATCTTCTCCAAACAATGATCAGCCTCAAGTCGTTGCACCTGTTGAAGATTTTGAGGATGCATTATATTGCTTGAAGAAGCCCAAAACTTCAGTTGAAGGAGAAATCAGAACATATTTCACGGAAGATACCGAACCCAAAGGCACCAATGTACTCGCTTACTGGGCTGGTCGTCAAAAAAAAAATCCTGATCTTGTCCAAAATGACTCAAACCTTCTTGGCCATTCCAGCTACTAGTGCAGCGTTGAAACGGGTTTTTCTAAGGGCCGCCAAATCCTTTCATGGCAGAGGTCTTCCTTGAAGCCAAAAGCTGTCGAACAGCTTTTGTGCCTCAAAGAGTGGTATCAGAGCAAGGATCTATCTTGCCAGAATTGATCTTCAGTCTTTTTTGAACTCTTTTGCTTGCTCCGAGAAAAAAAATGCATTTTTTTCCCTTCATACACACTTGTAAATAGAACACGGGCATTAGAATGACAAAAAAATTAAAAGCCAACCGCCCATCAAGCCCACATTCCCCCCCCCCCAGAAATCACTTCTTTATGCCCCGGGGTTCGGGGCATGACTTGAGGGCCATCCCGAAGCACAGACCCCGGGGCTCGTGCGGGGCATATGCCCCGGGGAGCGCCTTTCGGGGCACACCCTTATGTGAAAATCACCAATTTCTGCTTGAGAGTCAGACAGCGGAGAGCGCATCAGCCGTAACTCTGCCTCCCTCCGGTCGGCGCAATGCGACAGGTGTTTCACCGCTCGGCCGCCAAGGACTAGAGGGGGTGTTAGTTCAACTATTCATCCAGACACAATTTAAATACATTTACATTGTAGGACCAGAGGAAGAGCCAAACATAGAAAAATCTTGTTGGGACGTGTAACACTCGTATATATTCGTGTTTCTGGCCTTGGAATTTATTTACCTATTGAACCAGTTGTCCAGTTTCCTCCTTCCAATAAGGTAGTTTTCGTCCTCTGAAGTACTGGATGGGTCTCAAACACAATCAAAATCACATTTAGCTCATCTTTTGAATTAGAAGGGGGACTCAGGAGGACTGGCTTCACCCAGATGCGTAGCAAATGGTTGCCTCGCGTTGCCTCTGAAACGGGCATCAACAAGGTGTTTGGCCAAGCTAGGGGAACGGGACTTGTCTACGGTCGATTCCCTGATAGCAATGTGTGCATACCTCCCAAGCACTCTTGAAACTACCGGGCAAATCCTTGGAAACAGGTCCTCAGAAATCACTTTGGTAGTGTAATTCGGAAAATGTCGTGGGCTTTTGTTGTTTCCCACGCAGATTGTGGTCCATAAATAGACCTCTGCTTTACCATCAACTTGGCAGGTTCTCCCAGGCAAGAATCACCAAATCCCCTTGCTCTTTCGCTATCCGCATTCTTCAAGATAAAAAAAATTAAAGAGCCGTGTAGAATACACAAAAAACGCTAGTAAGCCTTGTTGAACGTGTAATAGTATGACGAGCGTAGGTGATTCCTAATTTTCGGGATGGTTGTCTTTTATGAAGGTTTGACTACCAACTAATCGATTTTCCAGAATGCGGCTGAACGTGGTGGCTAGTTTTCTGATTTCATTGGCATTTGCCGATAAAATAATTGCAAGACCGGGTCGGCTGTTGGTCCTCGATGCCGAATCCGATCCGTTCAGGGCATACCATGACCTATTTCCAGTTAGAAGATCAATCCCGCCGGGGTTGAACCCCAACACACCACATCGGAGAATTACCCCAATTCAGACGGACAATCCATCACAACTAACAGATGATCGCCACTGGGAAGCTTTTCCAGACGGTAGCAATGTTCCACCATTCTCCTTCGCTCTTCTTCATGACGATGTCCAATTCTGGTTACACTTTCGAGGAGACCGAGACGGAGGGGCCACCTTGAGGATATACTCAAGAGAGAAGAGAGTTCACTCAGAAGAAATATTCCTCGAGAAGGGAGTGACTAAAAAGTTCCCGATTCCCAGGGGGGACGTCCACGGGGAACAAGTAATTTTCCATATGTGACAGGTCACCTGGCCCAGCGGTCCCGTGACATGGCAAAGCAGTTCCGTGACACCGGAGGTTTTTTCATTACTCTCTTCTCCTTTCTTTTCTTGCTACAAACCTAGCGGATACTTTGTGGCTAAGCAGTCGGAGAGTTGTGTTGAAGGCTATGGTATACCTATGTATCTAGTTGCCAAATCTTATGCCTTGCCGCGTCAACCTATGTCTATGTAAGCACAAAAGCCACATTTCACAAGATCTTACAGCACATTTCAACACGCCTGCACAGTGCAGTGATGTGGTTGGGTTAAGTTTTAGCTCCCATGTCAAGGTCAGGCTTAGGCACCGCATTGTGACTGGGGTTTCTTTTGAAGCAGCGACATGTGTTATTTTTTGAGAGACGAGCGAGGTCGCGCAAGGCACGGCGAGAGCAGTTCCGGAGCTGCTCGGCGGGCAGGCCATGACCTTCTCACCGTACAGTTCTGGAGCTGCTGGTGGGCAGGGAGCAGCCCGCGACCTGCTTGGTGGGCAGGCCATGACCTGCTTAAGAAACTGGAGTGACGAGAGCACGAGATAAATATGGCAACGAGTAATTGAGGAGCTAAGGATGTGAGAGACAACTGCGAAGGAGTTGGCGATGGATCGGAAGAAAATAATCAGATGAGGAAAAAGGAAAAGAGAAGAACAAACAAAAAAGGAACATATAAAGAGAATAAGAAACCCCAAAACTAGAGATCCCTGTGATCTCTTCAATGATCACTATTTCACACCGCTTCCAATCCTCCTCTTATTGACGTCACCGACGTCATTACCCTCATTCTCCTTTCAACCCGTTATCATCACCATCATGACACCCCCCCATGTTCTCGATGTCCTCTACCCCCACAGCCATTTTCCCAGCTGCTAACATTGTCCCAGGCAAAGATTTCGTCAGAAAGTCGGCCAAATTCTGAGCCGAAGTACAAAACTTGAGGTGAAACATCTTGTTGACATGATACTGAATTCAATGCAAGCGTATATTGATGTGACGAGCTGCATGGTGATACATAGGATTCTCCAAAAGTGCAACCGCACCCTTGTTGTTGTTTAATAAAGTTGGTTTATTGGAGAGTTGAATGCCAAGTGCGCAGGACAACTCGTCCAAGAAAGAAGTAAGCCAGAGAATGTCCTGGCCAGATTCAGAGCAGGCGCGCTGCTCCACTTCCATGGTCGAGAGACCGGTCACTGGTTGTTTGGAACACCTCCAACCAACAGGGCCAAGAAATTGAACTAGATTTCCTGAAAAAGACCGGCCATCAATAGATCCACCCCAATCAGCGTCCGCCCAAGACATGACCTGTGGAGATCCGCTACCGAGCAAAATTCCGGTAGAAACAGTTTCTTTCAAGTACTGCAAACAGTGTCGGAAACTGGAGACAGATTTGCGAGTAGGTCGAAGCAGGAATTGAGACAAGAAACTCGAAGTAAAAGCAAGGTTGGGCCGAGTGCACTGAACCATATAATTCAGCAAGCCAATGGCTCTTTGATAATCAATTGAACTGTCAGGTTGATCTTGATGGTCATCTGGTTTACCGTTAATCTTCGGAGCTAAGGGTGTTTTTGCGCCATTGCAATCACACATTCCAAACTCGGATAAGATATTCTTGATGTACTGATCTTGAAGTAGAAAAATTTGACAAGATTGACGATGTCTGATGATACGAATACCAAGGACGAAGGAACATTCACCCATGTCGACCATCTCAAATCTCTTGGATAAAAGCTTTTTTACCCAATCAACTGTTTTACCGCCAATTACCAAATCGTTGACGTGAACAAAAATAAAGGCCGACCTCCCTTTGTTGGTGCAAATAAACAAACAGGGATTGGATATAGTTGGATAAAAATTAATGTTGGCAAAGAAATCGGATAGAGCAATGTGCCACATTCGAGGACTTTGCTTAAGACCTTAGAGAGATTGATTGAGATAGAGACCTTTGTCTGGCTTAAGACTAAGCGTAACTCCTTCAGGTACCTTAATAAAGATATTGCAATCGGGCTTCCTGTTCAAGAACGCGCACTTGATGTCCATCTGATGAACGTCCAAGTCCAAGTAGGCTGAAATTGCCAGAACGGTTTGCAAAGTCTGAAGACGGCCGGTAGGAGAAAAAGTTTCTGTATAGTCTATTCCCTCTTTTTGCAAGAAACCTCGCACTACCAGTCAAGCCTTGAATTTATTGACCTCACCGAACATGTTGAACTTTTTCTTGAACACCCATTTACAAGATATAGGCTTACAACCCGGGATTAAAGGCCTAACCAACCATACCACGTGACGCTCCATGTTCTGCAGCTCGTTGTCAATAGCCGCTACCCATTGTGAGAAATACCAGCGAGTGCGGTGAGCAACGAGGAGAGAAGGGTCTCCGAGTATGAGCGAGCAAGAGAAGCGGGGATGACAAGTACCTGAGAAATACCAGCGAGTGCGGTGAGCAACGAGGAGAGAAGGGTCTCCGAGTATGAGCGAGCAAGAGAAGCGGGGATGACAAGTACCTAATGGAGGTACGCGAGGGTGACACAATGAAGAAGATGAGTGAGGATTGCATGAAGAGCAAGAGATAGATGAAACGGAAGAGAAACAAAAAGAAGAGAATGAATGAGAAGCAGACCTGAGAAATACCAGCGAGTGCGGTGAGCAACGAGGAGAGAAGGGTCTCCGAGTATGAGCGAGCAAGAGAAGCGGGGATGACAAGTACCTAATGGAGGTACGCGAGGGTGACACAATGAAGAAGATGAGTAAGGAAAGAAACGAAGAGACTACAACGTGGATCTAAGTAGATGAGAAATGAAACCTAATCTAACTAGATACACAAGGTTGAGTACACGCGCAGCTGTCTAAACCTAACCCAAACTATGTGTCAACCTACTATGACGTGTTCATCGTCACAGCCCCCCGTGCTCGACAGGCTATCTTCAGACTGGTGATTCGCAGGCCTTGAGGGAGACGTAGGCAAGCGCTTGCCTGGTCTTGATGGGTGTCAATGCTTTGGTAAGAAAGTCGGCGAGATTCTGGTCAGTTGGAATGTAGGACAGATGAAAGGATTCGTCTTGTTCGATGTGATGACGGAGCCAGTGGTACCGCACGTTGATGTGTCGCGTGCGATGTTGATAGATGGAGTTCTTGAGGAGGGCCAGAGCGCCTTGGTTGTCACAGTGGAGGGTGACTTCGGCGGGGGGCAGGGTGAGGAAAGGGCGAAGCGAGTCCAGAAGTTGCTGCGTCCAGAGGATGTCTTGGCCGCATTCCGAGCAGGCACGATATTCTGACTCGGTGGTTGAGGTGGCGGGTGCGTCGGAGTCCATCTTTGCGCAGCGCCAGCCAATGAGACCATTGTGAAGGATGGCGCTGCCCGCGAAGGAATAGGCTTGAGTGGCAGTGGCGTAGCTGGCGTCGGCGTAGGCCACTAGAGTTGAGGGGGTTGGGGAAACGGCGCCAAGAGTGAGGCCGTAGGATTTGGTGTGTTGTATGTATCGGAGGACGTGAAGGAAGTGGTTTTGATGGGTCTTTGATGGATTGTTGAGGTACTGAGATAGGTAGCTACAGGTGAACGCTAGATCCGGCCGGGTGCATTGTACGAGGTAGTTCAACAGGCCAACACCACGGCGGAAGTTGAAGCCGGGGCTAATCGGAGCCGGGTCAATAGGGCATGTGGTGGCGTTGGTGGGGAGCGGAGCACCAATCGATCGACAATCAAGCATGCCGTACTCGTCCAGGATCTCCTTGCAGTAGCGGTCCTGAGACAAGGTGATGGTGCGATTAGGACGGTCCCGAGTGACTCGCATGCCCAAGACCCACTTGCAGTCGCCCAAATCGTCCATCTCAAAGCGATTCGTGATGGCGGTCTTGAGGAAGGCGACGTCAGGACCCACAATAACCAAGTCGTCCACGTGTATGTAGACACAGCAGAAACGCGCCGGGTCTTGATGAACGAACAGGCACGGGTCCACGGCGGACGGTTGGAAGTTGACCGAGACAAAGAAGTCCTTCAGGGACTTGTACCAGCAGCGAGGACTCTGCTTGAGGCCATAGAGGGACTTTTGGAGTTTCAAACCGTGACCTGGTGGCAGTTCCACTCCTACGCCGTCGGGGACTTTGATGAAGAGGTCCTCGTCGGGAATGCCATTGAGAAAGGCACATTTCACATCCATTTGTTGAATGTCGTAGTCATGAAGTGCCGCCAGACCGAGTATGAGCCTCAAAGTGGTGAGTCGTCCAGTGGGAGCGAATGTAGCATCGTAGTCGATGCCCTCAATTTGACGAAAACCCCGTACGCACAGACGTGCCTTATACTTCAGGAGTTCGCCATCGGCGTCGAACTTGCGCTTGAACACCCACGTGGTGTCGAGCGGCTTGACTCCAGGGGTGAGAGGGGCGACCACCCATACCTCGTGCCGACGGATGTTGTTGAGTTCGACTTCCACGGCCATGAGCCAGTGGGACTCATCAAGCCGGCCGAGAATGTCGCCGTAGGTCCGAGGATCTTTCAGGGAGGCGGGTTCCCCTACAATCAAGTTGGCTTGGTGGCGTCGCATCACTAATGCTCGGCGTCGGCGAGATCCTTCTATGATGTTGAACGGATCAATGGCTGAGCTGATGTCCTGGGGTGCTTTGTCAAAGTGTGGCACCAGGGCATAACCTTTGACCGACGGCTCGGCAGGGGCAGGGATGGAGGGAGAGGTGGAAGGAACGGAAGGGGACTTTTCAGCCAGCACCGCGGGTGGTGCGGAGCTCCCCGAGTCAGTGGGTGTGGTGCAATGTGCCTCCTCCCCACGTGATGGTGGCGTGAGGGGGGTGTGTGGTCTGGATTCAGGCACATCGTCGGGGAGCTCAACTATGCGGGCTGAAGAAGATTCAAGGGGAGCGGATTGGAGTGCGGAGAAGTCGAACAGTGTGGTTGAATCGTAGCTGCTAGAGGGGGAAGGGGAGAGAAAGGGAAAGGAAGAGGGAAAAAATTTAACATGATGGGAAACAGAAATCTTACGAGTGGAGGGAACCCACAACTTGTAAGAGCGATGATTCCCATCATAGCCGAGGAAGATGGCCTCCACGCCGGAGGGAGAGAATTTGGAGGCGCGATCGGATTTCTCAAGATATTTCACAGCTCGGCATCCGAAAGGGACCAGGTGGGAGAGATCTGGAGCTGCGCCGTGCCAGAGTTCGTAGGGGGATTTGAATTGAATAGAGCTGTCGGGGGATCTATTCTCCAGATAGACGGAGGTGATTACGGCTTCTCCCCACCACTGAAGTGGCATGCCAGCAGTGGCGAGCATGGCACGAGCTTTCTCAATCGTCGTGCGGTTGCCCCTCTCCGCAAATGGGTTCTGTTGTGGGGTGTAGGGAGCCGTGGTGAGGTGTTGTATGCCGTGATCTGAGAATAGAGAGAGGAATTGGTTGTTGACGAATTCCCCGCCGTTGTCGGAAACGACGGAGATAAGTTTGTGGCCGGAGGCGTTCTCCACTTCGGTTAGGAAGGTCTTGAAGGTGTGGAAGGTGTCCGATTTCCGCGTGATCGGGTAGATGAATCTGTACTTCGAGAAGCCGTCGATGATCTTCAAGAAGTAGAGGTTTCCTCCGCGGGAGGCTGGCGTCATGGGCCCGCAGAGATCCATATGAATCATTTCCAAAGGTTTGGATGCCTTGGGGAACGAACCGGAGAATGGTTGGCGATGCATCTTGGAAAGATCGCAGACTCGACATTCAACTTCGGGGATGGAGATGTCCGGGAAGGCCTTCTTGAGATACCCGAGACTCAGATGGCCCAGAGCTCGATGGAGGTCAATGGCGGTAGGTCGGGGATTGCCGACAGAGAGAGCTTTAGGCTCATTCAGACTTATGAGCATGACTTGTTCGGTGGTGGTTCCGATGCAGAGGATGTGATCACCGCGTCGACAAGCAAAGCCCAGTCCGTCATTGGTGGGGAAGACGGTGTATCCGAGGCGGACGTAGAAGGTGAGAGGTAAGAGAGAGTTGGATAGGTCCGGAGCATAGAAGGCTTCGGAGATGACGATTGGGCCGGATGCGCCCTGAATTATTGCTGAGCCGGTGCCAAGGATCGGAATGGCGGCTCCGTTGGCCCCAAACACCGAGGACTTGATGGGTATGAAGGAGGTGAAGTATTCCTTGCGTTTGAGATAGTGGCCGGAGGCCCCACTGTCCAAAACAATGGCGTCCGCCACGCCGGAGTTGACGCTGATGAGGGCTTTCTTGGCCAGAGCGGCGTTTGCTTTGTCAAGTAGGCCTTGGTGGTAGGCCGCGGCTTTGGCGGGATTGAGCTGGTGGCAATCGGCGGGAGAGTGGCCGGTGCATTCGGGATTATGGGTCCCGTTAGTGCAGAATGGTCTGCGCTTCTTTTCAGAGAGGTTGGAAGGGGGGTTGGCAGAAGTGGGGGTTCGACCAGATGCGGCGCTTCGAACAGCAAGGGCGGTGGCGGTGGCAGCAAGTTGGGCAGTGCTCTCTTGCTGGCGTCGAAGCTCCGTTTCCAGTTCAAGGAGAAACTTGGACATGGTGACCGTGGTTGACTCGCTCTTGAAGGACGCGAACTGGAGAGTGCGAAACATGGTGAAGGAGGCAGGCAATCGTTTGAGAGCAAAGAAAACCCAGACCGCTTCCAGGGTCTTCTTGTCGAACTTGGAGGAGCTGACCTCGATCATCAGCTGGAATGTTTGACGGAAGGTGTTGATGCTTTGTTGCATGTCCCCTTTGGTGAAGACCACGTCGTGAAGCTTTTCCATGATGTTGGCGGCGTTCTCGACGGTTTTAGCGGCATGATACTCCAGGATGGAATCCCACAGCGCCTTGGGATCATAGACATCGAGATCGTCCACAAAGCGGGTGGAGTCCTCTTGTCCCAGGTGAAGCCGGATGTAGGTGGTGACTTGAACCAGGCGTTCCTCGTAGTCTGGACGAGCCTTGAGTTCGGGAGAGTGCTCTTTGATGAATTTTCCTAGTCCCATGTAGGCTAGGGCGTTGAGCATGTCGTAGCGCCATGCTGCAAAGTTGTTGTTGTTAAGCTTCTCAGTGCATAAAGGGAGGGAGTTGGTGTTCAAGGAGGAGCTGCTCGAAGAGGGATCGGCAGACATGTTGTGACTAGTGGAGTCGGGATTAGGGGTGAGGTCCCGGATGACTTGGGAAGAGTTGGAGTCGCGAGTCGACGACGAAGATTGGGAGGATGAGGAAGAAGGAACTTCTTGCTCAGGAGAAGTACTGGCTCGAGGGGTGGATGGCGAATCCGGAGGTGGTGTTTCTGGATCTGGAGTGGGTTCCGGGGTGGATGGAAGGAACGATCCCGGGAGTTTAGATGGATCCGCCACGGTAAAGAAATCCGCGGTTCCTTGTCGTCGTAAACGGAGAACCTAACCTAGTCCTGTGCTCAGGAGGCTGGGCTCATAACCTGAGAAATACCAGCGAGTGCGGTGAGCAACGAGGAGAGAAGGGTCTCCGAGTATGAGCAAGCAAGAGAAGCGGGGATGACAAGTACCTGAGAAATACCAGCGAGTGCGGTGAGCAACGAGGAGAGAAGGGTCTCCGAGTATGAGCGAGCAAGAGAAGCGGGGATGACAAGTACCTAATGGAGGTACGCGAGGGTGACACAATGAAGAAGATGAGTGAGGATTGCATGAAGAGCAAGAGATAGATGAAACGGAAGAGAAACAAAAAGAAGAGAATGAATGAGAAGCAGACCTGAGAAATACCAGCGAGTGCGGTGAGCAACGAGGAGAGAAGGGTCTCCGAGTATGAGCGAGCAAGAGAAGCGGGGATGACAAGTACCTAATGGAGGTACGCGAGGGTGACACAATGAAGAAGATGAGTAAGGAAAGAAACGAAGAGACTACAACGTGGATCTAAGTAGATGAGAAATGAAACCTAATCTAACTAGATACACAAGGTTGAGTACACGCGCAGCTGTCTAAACCTAACCCAAACTATGTGTCAACCTACTATGACGTGTTCATCGTCACACATTGAAGAGCATTTTCCGAAGTAACGGCCTGAGAGTACGTCAAAGGATCATCTGCTGAGGGCTCCATTATGATGTTATTGGCTCTACGACGGGAAGTAATGATGTTATCTTCAGACAACAAAGAAGAAATATCCCCCGGAGCAACATCATAATGAGGAACTAAAGCATAACCCTTCTTTTGATTAGCAGACGTTCCAGCTGGCGGCGCCAACAACCCCTCCACCCAGGAATCATCAGATTGTGATGAACTATCTCTAGTGGTATCTCCTCCATCAGAGGCAACTCTCTCACCAGAGCCGTCCTCTGGGGAAACTACAGATTGCAAAGCACTACCACCAGAGATATCTCCCGTTGGACCATCCTCATCTTCAGGAAGATCAAAGATACTAGCGTCTATAGTCAAAGCATCAGATCCGAATTGGATCCCAGGAAAATTATCCTCCAGAAAACGCAAATTGTGACTGAATTTGATGCAGCTCTTTGACAATGACCAGATACGGTAATTCTTGTGACCTTCCTGATACCCAAACAGAATACCCCTAGAGCCGGAGGGACTCATCTTTGAGTCGTGATTAATCTTCTCTTCATAGTAAACAACCTCACAACCAAAGGTAACAAGGTGATCTATTTGGGGTTCAGTTGAGTGCCAGGCTTCGTAAGGGGTCTTGAAATCCAACAAAGAGCTAGGAGTTCGATTAATCAGGTATACCGCAGTATTAACGGCTTCGGCCCACCAGGTAAGCCTGAGATTCCCTGTCATAAGCAGGCAGCGAGCTTTCTCGATGACAATGCAATTGCTACGTTCCGCGAAAGGATTCTGGTGTGGAGAATACGGAGCGGATTGCCTAGCATCAATACCTTTCTCGCTGGAATAATGATCAAACTGCTTGTTTACGAACTTGCCTCCGTTATTGCTGACAACCGCCTTGATCTTTTTACCAGACTGTGTTTCCATCAAATTAAAGATTTCAACAACTGATTTGAATGTGTCTGCTTTTTGAATCAAAAAACGCATGAATTGGAACCTTGATTTTCCATTGACCACGATGAGGAAATATCTTGCTTTGTTGGGAGTTGGAGGAGAGATTGGACCGCATAAGTCCATATGAACGACGTCAAGGATGTCGCCCGGATCAGGGAATTTCCCTTTGAAAGGTAACCGGGACGACTTTGATAGAAGACATGTCTCACAATCAATTTTTTTAAACAGAACACCCGGAAATGTGATCTTAAGAAACTGATCATTAGGGTGACCGAGTCGGTTGTGAAGAAGAAAGGGAGACATAGTGACGCTGCCAGCCACATGATCAAAACCGGGTATAACAAGAACACCTCCCTTGTACAACCCTTCAAAGACCAAAGATCCATCTTCATTGACCACCTTATAATTCAGAGAATGTGACAGTGAAATCATCATCTTCATACAAAGAAGACTTGCCATAGCCACAAGTGACAAAGATAGTTGAGGCGCAAAGATACAGCTACCAAGAAACAAAGGTCCCGACAAGGTGTAGATAGTGGCATTCCCGTATCCTTCGGCCTCAATCTTCTTATCATCGGCAAGATATAAGACAATAGCCTTTTTGACAATGACATTGAAAAACAAACGATCATTCAACATTGACACCGAAGCTCCACTATCAAGAATAATCTCCTTAGAAGACGATCAAGTCACTTGAACCGCAAATGTCTTCAAGTTGTCCATCTTGCCTTCCACTGCCTTCACATTTTTAGCCTGCTTCTGTTGAAAGTAAAGAAACGCCTTCTGGGGATTGGCGACGAAACAATTTTCTTCTTTGTGCGTAGTGACTTTGGGATTACGTACACCGTTTTTGCAAACTTCTCTGACAATTTTTTTCTTTTCTTTCAAAGAACTAGGAGACTGCTGATTGGGTGATTGAGAAGGTTGTTGAAAAGACTGAGGTGGTTGAAACCTAGACTCAACGCCAAGAGCTAGATTGATAGATTCTTTAGACGTCCTACGAGCCTCGAATAGATGAATCTCGTTAAACACTTGCTTCAAAGACAAGTCATCGGACCCCTTTTCTCGAAGAAGAATAGTCGAAATACAATTGAAAGACTCAGGCAATCTTTGAAGAATAATGTGGGCCCAGACGGAGTCAAGAGTCTCCTTGTGAAGGTTTGGTTTAATCTCTAAAAGACAAATAAAATCATTACAAAATTTCGTCACGCTCCTCTCAAGATCACCCTCAACCCACGTGGACGCAATGAGTCTGTCCCAGATAGTTGCGGTGTTTTCCGATGATCTTGACACATGATAGTCGACAATCTTGTTGTAGAGTTTAGTTGGCTCAAACTCACGAAGTCTGTTGCAATCAACAAAACAAGAATAATTATCTTTGTCGAGCGACATGCAAACCATATTAGTTGCCACACGTCTCCGTTGTTACGCTGAATCAGTTGCCCAAACAGGTGGCAATCCACCCAAAACAAGATCTTCTAGATTTTTAAGGACCAACTTATTGATAAGGGAGGTTCTCCAGGAATCAAAGTTGTCATCAGTCAGGATGAGAAGTCTTTTCCCGTCGACTGGAACAGCATAGGAACTGTTGACGTGATTGGAGGTGTCTGTCATTGTTTTCAGAGGTTCTAGATATATATTTTGGCGTATTGTTTAGAGCGCTGGGCTCATAACCTAAGAAACTGGAGTGACGAGAGCACGTGATAAATATGGCAACGAGTAATTGAGGAGCTAAGGATGTGAGAGACAACTGCGAAGGAGTTGGCGATGGATTGGAAGAAAATAATCAGATATATCATTCTTGAGAGAGAACACAACAAATGAGATGATAACAAAAGAAATACAACTTTGACATATAATACTATGATATATGTGAGCCTGGGTCTCTTACGTGACTGCAGGACACAAGGATGGGGGGCAACAAGGTTTATTTCAGAAGAAATGAAGAGACAAGGAAGAGGAGGAGGAATAGAAAGAAAACTAATATATGTATCCTTTTAGGATATATATGTGGGCTCAATCTTTAGTAGGGAGAAATGCAGAACCGGGCAGAGCCACAGTCTCTTCAACCTGAGAAGCAGGAGAAGGTACAGTCAGAGACTGCCTTATTTTTTAGGCTTAAGGCCAAGGTTACTTATAAGGAAACCTGAGTGGATGAGTAGCTCCACTGGACTAGGATGATAATGAGAATGATTCTTTAATGATGATTGGATTAATGTGCCTCTAGAAGAAGAAGGAAGGGAAGGAAAGAAGGAAAGGGGTGATGATCAAAGCTCCAAGATGAACTTTGAAGAAAAGAGGGATTGGCAAAGCTGCTTACTAGTCAGACAGGTGACACCAAATGACCACAACACGACAACGAGGGGAAATGATGGGACCTGGAGTTCTGATGAGTGAGGAGTGTTGTCCAATGGGTCTGCTTCTTCTAAGTTCTGGTTGGTGAGTGATGATAAAAATTTTCATCTGCCCAACTTTGAAAGTGATGAACCATGTTTATCAAAGTGAATATGCAATATGAGGTTGAACTGAGAAAAAGATTAGATGTTATGTGAACTTCCTGGTTAATTACTTCACTCTTATATTATTTCACACTTATACACAACAAAGTGTGGATATTATAGTATGGAAATACTCGTATTGAAGAGAGGAATAAGAAGAGAAAATTGTTGAAGCCTTTTGGGCAACATTGTTGTCTCTAAGGCTGACAATAAGAGACTTACATCTGGAGTGACGAGAGCACAAGATAAATATGGCAATGAGTAATTGAGGAGCTAAGGATGTGAGAGACAACTGCGAAGGAGTTGGCAATGGATTGGAAGAAAATAATCAGATGAGGAAAAAGGAAAAGAGAAGAACAAACAAAACAGGAACATATAAAGAGAATAAGAAACACCAGGGGAGCCAAGGGGGCACTCTACAGGAAGTGCCATAGCTTAACTCAACCTTTGTTTTGGTCGTATGTCTGTTGTAAGTTAATCCCATCTTGTTCATGAACTTTTCCTTTCCATGAGGAGAACTAGAGTTGAACTAATGATGAAGTGATATGTTACACAGTGTGAATCTATGAATGACTTTGGTTGAATTTACATTGAATTCTAGCTTAACTCAATCATGTTTATGAGCCTCAATTTATCAGTACATGCATGTGGTGAAGTGTAAATAACATTTTGTAGCTATAAAATCCAATAATCAATAGAAAGGTTACATTATTTTCCCCTCCTGGGGAAATTTGCTTCATTAATAATGGTCATGGGGCCATGAAAGCCAGCCCGTTTCTATGACCAGTTTTTAAATATCATCAGGATCATGATTTCACAGCTCAATTCCCAGTATGTAAAGGTTGTAGAGCTCTAAAATTCCTTTCCTAATGGCTGGTTTGGGCTGGTAATGAGTTGTGCATTTTGAAGCCTGATGATCAATTTGGGTCAAGCTGTCAAAGGCTCACCACAATTGACCATACATGCTAGTTTTTGGACTGCTGCTTGACAGACTCCATGGCCAGTATGCACCAGTAATGGAGCAGTAACCCCTTGAATCAATAAAAAGCACGTGATTTTCATTCAACTGGGAAATGAATGGGTTGATTACTGGTATCAATGCTCAATATTGTGCTAGGAAAACCTGGCTCAATGAGTGTTATATACTTTCCCAAGACGTGGGTTTTTACCCATCTCAATAGCCAGTAAATATTTATCAAGCTGGTTGAAATCCAGCCTTGACGACAAGTATTTTTTGGTCATTGAGGCTGTTTTTTAGGCTAGCCCAATGACTGGTCTGTACTGGTCATCAAGAGGGACTCAACCTTCCTCAATTATCAAGTACCTGGTCACCACAGCAGGTTTTTTAATACAGAATGAATGGTATATACCAGTCATTGGGATGGGTCAGAATCAGCCTCAAGGACCCAAAAATACTTTTAATTGGGGGTGGATTTTATGCACCTTGGTGACCATGTAACGGCCATTGAGCTGGATAAAAAAATCCTTGATGACCAGTATGTATTGTTCATTGAGGCTTTTTTACCCAGCATAATGACTCATATGTACCAGTTACCAAGTGGGTAAAAATCTGCTTCAATGACCAGTAATACTGGTCAGCAAGGTGGGAAAAAATCCCCCTAAATGATCAATAAAATAATGGTTGTCAAGGAGGTTTGTTGCCCAGCTCAATGATCAGTAGCCATCATTGAGCTGTGTAAAAACCCCTCTCAATAACCGGAACACACTGTTCATTGAGGCTGGTTCTGACCAGCCCAATGACTGTGCTCATGTGCTGGTTGCTGATCTGGCAAACACCTAGCCCAATGACCAGTATGGACTGGTCATTGAGGGCTACATATTTTCCCAGCCTCATTACCACTATAACCAGGCATCAAGTAGAGGCATTCCAAACTTGATGAACAGTTAATATTACTTTTCATCAAGCTGGGAATCACCAGCTTGATGAAAAAAAACATACTGGTCATTGAGCTGGTTGTTGAAATTTGTGATTTCCAGTATATACTGGTCATTGAGATAGGGGGTCTCCTTGCTTGATAAACATTAATCACTGTTCATTCAACAATTGAAGGCCCAGTCAATGACAAGACATAAAGGTCATCAAGCCGAGCCTTTCATAGCTTGATGAATCATTTTTAATCATTTTTGGGCCTATATATGGCACTTGGTACCTGGCACCCGCCAGCAGGTACCTGTGAAGGTGGACAGGTACCTGCCAGCAGGTACCTGGTATGGGTGCAGGTTTCCATCTCTGGCAAGATTGGACTTGGGTACCCGCACCCGCATCAGGTACCCGTCTGCATGAGTGAGCTCACCGAGCTGAATGAGCTTGGTGGCTGACCAAGCTCACCAATCTTGGTGAGCTCACCAAGCTCAACAATCTTGGTGAGCTCACCAAGTTGTTTGAGGCTTGAGCTCAGTGAGCTCACCCCAGCTGGCTGAGCTCATTGAGCTGGGTGAGCTGACCAAGCTCAGTGAGCTTGGTCAGCCCACTGTGTCAGCCTTAGAGACAACACCATTGCCCAAAAGGCTTCAATAATGTTCTCTCCAGATTCCCCTCATTTTCCTGATCATTTTCATCTACTATTGTCTATAGTTGTGATGTATAATTGAGGAGTAATAACACTTTGAACATCTATTATTTTCTAAGTTCAAACCATATTGAATATATGCATTTCAATCAACAAGGTTAACCACTTCTCCTCTGGCAGGATGAAAATTTTCATCATCACTCATCAACCAACTCTGAAGAAGCACATAACACTTGGATCAACACTCCTCACTACTCAATCACACAGGTCCCATCACATCCCTACATTGTTGTGGTCATTTGGTGTCATCTGATTGAATAGTAAGCAGGTTTTCCAACTTATCCTTCTTCAAAGTTCATCTTGAGCTTTGATCTTCCTCTTCCCCTTTTCTCTTAACCTTAACCTTCTTCTTCTCTTCTCCCATAAAGAATCAAACCATATAAAACATCATAAAATTGTTAAAAGCATCATAAAAAACTCATCTTATTGCTTCTGTGGACTGCAGCTTAAATCCACATAGGTTTCCTGATGAATAACCTTTGCCAGTTTCCTTTGGCATTAAAAATCAAGGCAGTCTCTGACTGTACCCTCTCTGTTTCTTCAAGAGAGGAGGTGTTGAGTCTTCTCAGCTTAAACCAATCTACTTTTTAGGATAGAAAAGCTTAAATCAGTCTAAAAAGACTTATCTTTCTCCTTCCTTCTCTTCTTCTCTTCCTTTCCTCTCTTTCTTTCCTTCTAGTTGTTTTCCTTTATCTTTTGGAATCCAACTAGTGTCCCCCAAATACTTGTGCCCTGCTGTCACTG